>OW240919.1:146817575-146901976 GCA_933207985.1 Pelobates cultripes
TGAAATTTCTATTATCAGTGTCTGATGTCGGCATTTTGAAAAGTCTGAGACCTCTAGGGGTGATTTTGTCTTCAACATATTTACTAAGAGTCGCAATTTCCCATCTTAGTTTCATTTCTTTAATTAAAGAAAATTGTAGTTCTTTTAATAATTCTTTTGGGTCATCAAATGTGATTAATGGTTCATTATTGTCTAGTATATCTAGATCATCAATATCATTAAAGATATCATTTAGGTCAATGTTGTAATTGTCCCGATATTCAAATAAAGTCATATTAATTAATTGAGTTATTTGAGTTTTTTGTGGAGCACCTCAACTAGGAAGTAGTCTAACAAGAGAAGGAGAAAAGGTATGTCGGGTGCTCACTCCAAAAATAAACAGTAGATAGGCAGCAGTAACAAAAAACAAGGATTCCCAGCCTTGATAAGAAACAATATAAAAAGGGAGGAGAGAAACCGCGCCTTATATAAATTAAATATACATACACTTGATGTCTCTTAGTAGTTGCAGGTAATTTGTCCTCAAAAAGAAAACAAAAAGAAATATATACAATAGTGTAGTATTTTTAACAATATTGAGAAGGAGTAATAAATAAAACGAAGGTATTTTACACTCACATTTGGTAGAGCTACTGTGGGAGCTCTACCGTGATAGGCGTGGACGGTACAATCCCCGTCTTAGGATGAGAAGTCCAGCGTCTTGGGTACTCCAATGGTGTGATGGTATAGATAAAAGAAATACAGAGAACTCCAATGGTGTAGTAATTTCCAATAATAGTATAAATAGGTAAATATAAGTATATTATACTCACATTTACTAGAGCAGATAACTTGCTCTAGTATATAAGGTATGCAGTGGTATAATCCCCACTGTAGGATATACAGGCCAGGAAGTATGATGATGTAAATAGAATGAGGATAAAATATAGCTTTAAAAGTATATTTAATAGTAATACAAATACAATAAAATAAAAAGCTATATAAAATAACACTTAACGCGTTTCGCCAATGGCTTCATCAGAAGTGTAAAAAACATGCATCAAAAAACTTCCTTTAAATATAACATACTGACCATAATTGATAATAGCTCCCTGGTGTGGCCAAATCAAAGGGACGCTCGTTGGTGGAAACCGGAAGTAGTCCGGCGTCTACATGGATGGCGGTAGCCAGCGTGGAACGCACGCGCCCAAACCGGAAGCGGCGCGGCGTTCGTATGTGAGGACCAATCCATTGTGAGACGCACGCGCCGCCCCGGAAATGACGCGGCGCCCTCGCGGGCAAGAAATAGATGTGCGTTCCACCATGGGACGCACAGCACCCGCGGTCGTGCGTCGCGCCGGAAACGACGCGGCGTCGACGCGGGTGAAGTATAGGTGTGCGTTCCACTGTGGAACGCACAGCACTAACAACTATAACAAACAAGAAAAAACAATTCAAAAAGGAAAAGATCAAATGAGTGGTGGTAGAGTACAATATAGGCATGAACAGCCAAACAGTTCCAAATGCCAAAAAAAGAACATATGTATATGCAGCAGAACAACCCTACATTGCCACAGTAAAAAGACAATAGGGAAAAATTCCTGTGTTTAAACAGATCAATCATCTAAAATTTACACATAGAGTATCTTGCTAAAATACAACCATAAGGAATTAGTATGTAGAATAAATAAAATATAAATTATAAAAAGCACCAATAGAGAATTCTCAAAGTCCATTGATCAAATATTTCTGGTATCCAGCAGTTTATAAAGAGTGTTTCGTCAATATAAAAAATAGCAGAACGTCTTATTCTTATTTGATTGAAAATAGGTACAGTTTGGTACAAAATTTGGTGCAGTTCATGACGTACTTATTCTGAAGGCAATCTTAAATGTCCAATAGTCCATAGTTGGTGTGCTTGTAATCCAATATATAAGAGGAGAGTAAAATAGAATACATAATATCAAAAATAGTGTATGCATAAAAGCAAATATAGGCTAATAAAATAAATACAATAATAAATAACAATCATAAAATAATAGGAGAGTAAGGTGAATATAAAAAATATAGGATGATATGAAAAATGAGATGGAGAGAGAAAAAAAAAAAAAAAAAAAATATTTATAAAAAATTAAACAAATCGAATTCTATATTTAAACCGTCTGGGTGTAGGGTATTCATATTGTAGACCCATTCCATCTCTGTCCGTCCTATTTTTTGAATAAAATCACCTCCTCTCCAGTGAGATTTAACAATAGCAATACCCATGAAAGTAAGATACTTTGGATTATTATCATGGATACAAAAGTGGGATGAAACTGAATGGTTTTTAAAACCTTTAATTATATTTCTACAGTGTTCAGCAATGCGCATTTTTAATGGTCTAATTGTTCGTCCTATATATTGTAAGCCGCAAGGGCATTCCAATAAATATATAACGTTTTTGCTGTTGCATGTAATTGTTTCCTTTATATTATAGGATTTACCATTATTGTTTGATTTAAAATTAGATCTCAATTTAGGTGTAGGTTTAGTTTTTCTACAAGCAATACATGTGTTACATTTATAAAAACCTTTTTTGTCATTTAAAAAACTAGCCCCTATAATTGTTTCAGGTTTAGTATAATTTTTTGTGAGATGCATCCTTAGATTAGGTGCTCCCCTAAACACTATTTTTGGTCTTTCTGGTATTAAGTGTTTGAGGATTGTGTCTTCTTTCAATAGGTTCCAATGTCTGTTAATTATCTTTTTGAGTTCTTTATTTTTATTGTTATAGTCTAATATAACAGGTAATAATATATTTTGCTTTTGAGTTTTCTTCTTAGTTAGTAGGTCTTTCTGGTGAATGGATAGGGCTTGATTAAAAGTTGATTGGATAGTGGTTTTATTATATCCTTTTATTAAAAAACTTTCTTTTATTGTTTCTGCTTGTTGTTTAAAAACAGGGGTTTCTGTGCAATTTCTTCTTAATCTAAGCATTTGACTCTTTGGAATGCTGTCTAGCCATACTTTGTTGTGGCAACTTTTAGTATCAATATAATTATTGACATGAACTTCTTTGAAATGGGTTTTAGTATGAATTGCATTGTTTTTAATATATATGTTTAAGTCTAAATAAGTGATATGTGAATCACTAATTTCTGAGGTTAAGATTATACCTTCTTGGTTAGTGTTTAGAAAGGAGATGAACTCTCTGGCTTCAATAGGAGTTCCTTTCCATATGAAAAGAAGGTCATCAATGTATCTCGAGTAGGACACCAGGTTTTTTGCCCAGCCATGCTCACTCCAAATGTATCTATCTTCCCATTCCGCCATATAGAGATTAGCATAGCTGGGCGCAAACCTGGTGCCCATAGCTGTGCCTGTTTTTTGTAGATAAAAACTATCTTTGAACCAGAAATAATTATTATTGAGGATTAGATCTATCCCTTCAATTAAAAACTCTATTTGGTCTTGTGGCATTATTTTTTCTTTTTCTAAAGTCTTTCTTACTGCTGTGCATCCTTGATGATGTTTAATAATAGTATATAAGGACTGAACGTCACAGGTAATGAGTAAGAAATCTTTATTCCATTGGATATTATTAAGTTTGTTTAATAAATCAATAGAGTCCTTTAGATAGGATTTAGTTCTTACAACATATGGTTGCAGTAGGATGTCTATATATTCAGACAAGTTAGAGAATAAAGATCCTATCCCAGACACTATCGGTCTGCCAGGGGGATAAGTTAAGTTTTTGTGGATCTTGGGGAGGAAATAAATAACCGGGATGCGAGGGTGTAGTATATTAATATATGTGAATTCGTTTTTATTAAGAATACCAGATCTTTTTCCTTCTTCTAAATATCCTTGTAATTTTAGTATCATCGTTGTTGTGGGGTTATTACTAAGTTTAGTGTATGTATTGGCATCATTTAATTGTTTGTAGGCTTCATTTTCATATTGGTCACTTGATAGTATGACCAAACCTCCTCCCTTGTCGGCAGGTTTAATAACAATAGATTCGTCGTTGTAAAGATCCTTTAGTATTTTTCTCTCATGTTTATTTAGGTTGGGTCTCTCGGTATATTTGTTTTTGGTTTCTAACCTTTTTAGGTCTTTGCAGACTTTTCGTTCAAATATGTCTAATGCACTAGATTTTAAATGAGCTGGGTAGAAGCTGGATTTTTTCTTTAAGTTACTCCTTATATAATCACTATTTGTATCAATATTTGTAGTAGTTTGAGTAGTTATTTGTGCACTTTGTGTGTCTAGTGATCTAGACGTGAAGAATCTTTTTAAGGTGGCATTTCTGACAAATTTATTAACATCTATGTAAGTTAGAAAGGAATTATATGTCCTCGTAGGGGCAAATTTTAAACCTTTTTTGAGAATAGTTATTTGTGTTTGGTCTAGAGTTTTATTAGAGAGATTAAATATGCCGGTCGGGGGGGTATCATTTTTTGTTTTTAAAATCTTCCTTTTTTGTTCTCTTCTTCCTGCTCTTCTACCTCTAGAATTCTTTTTCGGCTCTTTATAGGTGTGAAATTTAGACAGTTGGTACTCCTTTCTCGATTGGACGGAATCTCTAAAAAAGAGGTCTCGTCCAATTGTTCACAAAAAGACAAAGCATGGTATTTGTTTTTAGTAATGATATCATTTGGTGAATTGTGTTTCTGAATATCGTATTTATTAGGTCTATTGTGATTTACCATTTCCCAAGGATGATCTCTATCTTTGGGTTTGTGTGTTGGAGAACTAGGTATATGTGTATATTTGTAAGTTTTTGGTCTTACTATCAGTGGTGATTCATTTGGGACTCTTTCTTTTTTTTGGTTTCTCGTATTTTGCATTCTATGAGTGGCTTCTTTGGTGTTAAAATCAGAAAATTTATAGTGAATCTGTTTCGGTCTACCTTGATACTCTTCATTAGTATTGTTGTAGGTTTTTGTTCTATTAGTGGTAGTGAATCTATCAGTGAATTTCCGTGGTGTTCTATTCCAATAATTTCTTCTATGTGTATGTTCAAATTTTTCATTTTCATCTCTACTTTGTAAGCGTTTAGGTCTAAAAGTATTATTACCTATGTGAGGGTTAGATGAGTAATTAGTGCTTCTCCACCTTTGTGGTCTTTGTGCTTTTTTTGTGTTGTAAGTATGTATCTGATTATTAGCATAATCATACTTGTCTCTGTTGTATTTACTTTTTTTCATTTTTTTGATATCAGTTTCTGTTTTTTCTACTATTTTTTTAATATTTTGTGTTTGATTAAAGTATTCTTCTGTATCTGCAAATGGGATTAGCTGGTCTCTTAGACTATTGATTTTTTTGTCTAAATTAAGAAGTCTTTCACTTTTGACTTTAATCAGGCTCCTCATAAGGCCGAATGTACAGAGCTCTAAGTGGTTATACCACTCTTCCATGAAATTTCTATTATCAGTGTCTGATGTCGGCATTTTGAAAAGTCTGAGACCTCTAGGGGTGATTTTGTCTTCAACATATTTACTAAGAGTCGCAATTTCCCATCTTAGTTTCATTTCTTTGATTAAAGAAAATTCTAGTTCTTTTAATAATTCTTTTGGGTCATCAAATGTGATTAATGGTTCATTATTGTCTAGTATATCTAGATCATCAATATCATTAAAGATATCATTTAGGTCAATGTTGTAATTGTCCCGATATTCAAATAAAGTCATATTAATTAATTGAGTTATTTGAGTTTTTTGTGGAGCACCTCAACTAGGAAGTAGTCTAACAAGAGAAGGAGAAAAGGTATGTCGGGTGCTCACTCCAAAAATAAACAGTAGATAGGCAGCAGTAACAAAAAACAAGGATTCCCAGCCTTGATAAGAAACAATATAAAAAAGGGAGGAGAGAAACCGCGCCTTATATAAATTAAATATACATACACTTGATGTCTCTTAGTAGTTGCAGGTAATTTGTCCTCAAAAAGAAAACAAAAAGAAATATATACAATAGTGTAGTATTTTTAACAATATTGAGAAGGAGTAATAAATAAAACGAAGGTATTTTACACTCACATTTGGTAGAGCTACTGTGGGAGCTCTACCGTGATAGGCGTGGACGGTACAATCCCCGTCTTAGGATGTGAAGTCCAGCGTCTTGGGTACTCCAATGGTGTGATGGTATAGATAAAAGAAATACAGAGAACTCCAATGGTGTAGTAATTTCCAATAATAGTATAAATAGGTAAATATAAGTATATTATACTCACATTTATTAGAGCAGATAACTTGCTCTAGTATATAAGGTATGCAGTGGTATAATCCCCACTGTAGGATATACAGGCCAGGAAGTATGATGATATAAATAGAATGAGGATAAAATATAGCTTTAAAAGTATATTTAATAGTAATACAAATACAATAAAATAAAAAGCTATATAAAATAACACTTAACGCGTTTCGCCATTGGCTTCATCAGAAGTGTAAAAAGCATGCATCAAAAAACTTCCTTTAAATATAACATACTGACCATAATTGATAATAACTATTCTCAAAAAAGGTTTAAAATTTGCCCCTACGAGGACATATAATTCCTTTCTAACTTACATAGATGTTAATAAATTTGTCAGAAATGCCACCTTAAAAAGATTCTTCACGTCTAGATCACTAGACACACAAAGTGCACAAATAACTACTCAAACTACTACAAATATTGATACAAATAGTGATTATATAAGGAGTAACTTAAAGAAAAAATCCAGCTTCTACCCAGCTCATTTAAAATCTAGTGCATTAGACATATTTGAACGAAAAGTCTGCAAAGACCTAAAAAGGTTAGAAACCAAAAACAAATATACCGAGAGACCCAACCTAAATAAACATGAGAGAAAAATACTAAAGGATCTTTACAACGACGAATCTATTGTTATTAAACCTGCCGACAAGGGAGGAGGTTTGGTCATACTATCAAGTGACCAATATGAAAATGAAGCCTATAAACAATTAAATGATGCCAATACATACACTAAACTTAGTAATAACCCCACAACAACGATGATACTAAAATTACAAGGATATTTAGAAGAAGGAAAAAGATCTGGTATTCTTAATAAAAACGAATTCACATATATTAATATACTACACCCTCGCATCCCGGTTATCTATTTCCTCCCCAAGATACACAAAAACTTAACTAATCCCCCTGGCAGACCGATAGTGTCTGGGATAGGATCTTTATTCTCTAACTTGTCTGAATATATAGACATCCTACTGCAACCATATGTTGTAAGAACTAAATCCTATCTAAAGGACTCTATTGATTTATTAAACAAACTTAATAATATCCAATGGAATAAAGATTTCTTACTCATTACCTGTGACGTCCAGTCCTTATATACTATTATTAAACATCATCAAGGATGCACAGCAGTAAGAAAGACTTTAGAAAAAGAAAAAATAATGCCACAAGACCAAATAGAGTTTTTAATTGAAGGGATAGATCTAATCCTCAATAATAATTATTTCTGGTTCAAAGATAGTTTTTATCTACAAAAAACAGGCACAGCTATGGGCACCAGGTTTGCGCCCAGCTATGCTAATCTCTATATGGCGGAATGGGAAGATAGATACATTTGGAGTGAGCATGGCTGGGCAAAAAACCTGGTGTCCTACTCGAGATACATTGATGACCTTCTTTTCATATGGAAAGGAACTCCTATTGAAGCCAGAGAGTTCATCTCCTTTCTAAACACGAACCAAGAAGGTATAATTTTAACCTCAGAAATTAGTGATTCACATATCACTTATTTAGACTTAAACATATATATTAAAAACAATGCAATTCATACTAAAACCCATTTCAAAGAAGTTCATGTCAATAATTACATTGATACTAAAAGTTGCCACAACAAAGTATGGCTAGACAGCATTCCAAAGAGCCAAATGCTTAGATTAAGAAGAAATTGCACAGAAACCCCTGTTTTTAAACAACAAGCAGAAACAATAAAAGAAAGTTTTTTAATAAAAGGATATAATAAAACCACTATCCAATCAACTTTTAATCAAGCCCTATCCATTCACCAGAAAGACCTACTAACTAAGAAGAAAACTCAAAAGCAAAATATATTATTACCTGTTATATTAGACTATAACAATAAAAATAAAGAACTCAAAAAGATAATTAACAGACATTGGAACCTATTGAAAGAAGACACAATCCTCAAACACTTAATACCAGAAAGACCAAAAATAGTGTTTAGGGGAGCACCTAATCTAAGGATGCATCTCACAAAAAATTATACTAAACCTGAAACAATTATAGGGGCTAGTTTTTTAAATGACAAAAAAGGTTTTTATAAATGTAACACATGTATTGCTTGTAGAAAAACTAAACCTACACCTAAATTGAGATCTAATTTTAAATCAAACAATAATGGTAAATCCTATAATATAAAGGAAACAATTACATGCAACAGCAAAAACGTTATATATTTATTGGAATGCCCTTGCGGCTTACAATATATAGGACGAACAATTAGACCATTAAAAATGCGCATTGCTGAACACTGTAGAAATATAATTAAAGGTTTTAAAAACCATTCAGTTTCATCCCACTTTTGTATCCATGATAATAATCCAAAGTATCTTACTTTCATGGGTATTGCTATTGTTAAATCTCACTGGAGAGGAGGTGATTTTATTCAAAAAATAGGACGGACAGAGATGGAATGGGTCTACAATATGAATACCCTACACCCAGACGGTTTAAATATAGAATTCGATTTGTTTAATTTTTTATAAATATTTTTTTTTTTTTTTTTTTTCTCTCTCCATCTCATTTTTCATATCATCCTATATTTTTTATATTCACCTTACTCTCCTATTATTTTATGATTGTTATTTATTATTGTATTTATTTTATTAGCCTATATTTGCTTTTATGCATACACTATTTTTGATATTATGTATTCTATTTTACTCTCCTCTTATATATTGGATTACAAGCACACCAACTATGGACTATTGGACATTTAAGATTGCCTTCAGAATAAGTACGTCATGAACTGCACCAAATTTTGTACCAAACTGTACCTATTTTCAATCAAATAAGAATAAGACGTTCTGCTATTTTTTATATTGACGAAACACTCTTTATAAACTGCTGGATACCAGAAATATTTGATCAATGGACTTTGAGAATTCTCTATTGGTGCTTTTTATAATTTATATTTTATTTATTCTACATACTAATTCCTTATGGTTGTATTTTAGCAAGATACTCTATGTGTAAATTTTAGATGATTGATCTGTTTAAACACAGGAATTTTTCCCTATTGTCTTTTTACTGTGGCAATGTAGGGTTGCTCTGCTGCATATACATATGTTCTTTTTTTTGGCATTTGGAACTGTTTGCCTGTTCATGCCTATATTGTACTCTACCACCACTCATTTGATCTTTTCCTTTTTGAATTGTTTTTTCTCGTTTGTTATAGTTGTTAGTGCTGTGCGTTCCACGGTGGAACGCACACCTATACTTCACCCGCGTCGACGCCGCGTCGTTTCCGGCACGACGCACGACCGCGGGTGCTGTGCGTCCCATGGTGGAACGCACATCTATTTCTTGCCCGCGAGGGCGCCGCGTCATTTCCGGGGCGGCGTGTGCGTCTCACAATAGATTGGTCCTCACATACTAACGCCGCGCCGCTTCCGGTTTGGGCGCGTGCGTTCCACGCTGGCTACCGCCATCCATGTAGACGCCGGACTACTTCCGGTTTCCACCAACGAGCGTCCCTTTGATTTGGCCACACCAGGGAGCTATTATCAATTATGGTCAGTATGTTATATTTAAAGGAAGTTTTTTGATGCATGCTTTTTACACTTCTGATGAAGCCATTGGCGAAACGCGTTAAGTGTTATTTTATATAGCTTTTTATTTTATTGTATTTGTATTACTATTAAATATACTTTTAAAGCTATATTTTATCCTCATTCTATTTATATCATCATACTTCCTGGCCTGTATATCCTACAGTGGGGATTATACCACTGCATACCTTATATACTAGAGCAAGTTATCTGCTCTAATAAATGTGAGTATAATATACTTATATTTACCTATTTATACTATTATTGGAAATTACTACACCATTGGAGTTCTCTGTATTTCTTTTATCTATACCATCACACCATTGGAGTACCCAAGACGCTGGACTTCACATCCTAAGACGGGGATTGTACCGTCCACGCCTATCACGGTAGAGCTCCCACAGTAGCTCTACCAAATGTGAGTGTAAAATACCTTCGTTTTATTTATTACTCCTTCTCAATATTGTTAAAAATACTACACTATTGTATATATTTCTTTTTGTTTTCTTTTTGAGGACAAATTACCTGCAACTACTAAGAGACATCAAGTGTATGTATATTTAATTTATATAAGGCGCGGTTTCTCTCCTCCCTTTTTTATATTGTTTCTTATCAAGGCTGGGAATCCTTGTTTTTTGTTACTGCTGCCTATCTACTGTTTATTTTTGGAGTGAGCACCCGACATACCTTTTCTCCTTCTCTTGTTAGACTACTTCCTAGTTGAGGTGCTCCACAAAAAACTCAAATAACTCAATTAATTAATATGACTTTATTTGAATATCGGGACAATTACAACATTGACCTAAATGATATCTTTAATGATATTGATGATCTAGATATACTAGACAATAATGAACCATTAATCACATTTGATGACCCAAAAGAATTATTAAAAGAACTAGAATTTTCTTTAATCAAAGAAATGAAACTAAGATGGGAAATTGCGACTCTTAGTAAATATGTTGAAGACAAAATCACCCCTAGAGGTCTCAGACTTTTCAAAATGCCGACATCAGACACTGATAATAGAAATTTCATGGAAGAGTGGTATAACCACTTAGAGCTCTGTACATTCGGCCTTATGAGGAGCCTGATTAAAGTCAAAAGTGAAAGACTTCTTAATTTAGACAAAAAAATCAATAGTCTAAGAGACCAGCTAATGCCATTTGCAGATACAGAAGAATACTTTAATCAAACACAAAATATTAAAAAAATAGTAGAAAAAACAGAAACTGATATCAAAAAAATGAAAAAAAGTAAATACAACAGAGACAAGTATGATTATGCTAATAATCAGATACGTACTTACAACACAAAAAAAGCACAAAGACCACAAAGGTGGAGAAGCACTAATTACTCATCTAACCCTCACATAGGTAATAATACTTTTAGACCTAAACGCTTACAAAGTAGAGATGAAAATGAAAAATTTGAACATACACATAGAAGAAATTATTGGAATAGAACACCACGGAAATTCACTGATAGATTCACTACCACTAATAGAACAAAAACCTACAACAATACTAATGAAGAGTATCAAGGTAGACCGAAACAGATTCACTATAAATTTTCTGATTTTAACACCAAAGAAGCCACTCATAGAATGCAAAATACGAGAAACCAAAAAAAAGAAAGAGTCCCAAATGAATCACCACTGATAGTAAGACCAAAAACTTACAAATATACACATATACCTAGTTCTCCAACACACAAACCCAAAGATAGAGATCATCCTTGGGAAATGGTAAATCACAATAGACCTAATAAATACGATATTCAGAAACACAATTCACCAAATGATATCATTACTAAAAACAAATACCATGCTTTGTCTTTTTGTGAACAATTGGACGAGACCTCTTTTTTAGAGATTCCGTCCAATCGAGAAAGGAGTACCAACTGTCTAAATTTCACACCTATAAAGAGCCGAAAAAGAATTCTAGAGGTAGAAGAGCAGGAAGAAGAGAACAAAAAAGGAAGATTTTAAAAACAAAAAATGATACCCCCCCGACCGGCATATTTAATCTCTCTAATAAAACTCTAGACCAAACACAAATAACTATTCTCAAAAAAGGTTTAAAATTTGCCCCTACGAGGACATATAATTCCTTTCTAACTTACATAGATGTTAATAAATTTGTCAGAAATGCCACCTTAAAAAGATTCTTCACGTCTAGATCACTAGACACACAAAGTGCACAAATAACTACTCAAACTACTACAAATATTGATACAAATAGTGATTATATAAGGAGTAACTTAAAGAAAAAATCCAGCTTCTACCCAGCTCATTTAAAATCTAGTGCATTAGACATATTTGAACGAAAAGTCTGCAAAGACCTAAAAAGGTTAGAAACCAAAAACAAATATACCGAGAGACCCAACCTAAATAAACATGAGAGAAAAATACTAAAGGATCTTTACAACGACGAATCTATTGTTATTAAACCTGCCGACAAGGGAGGAGGTTTGGTCATACTATCAAGTGACCAATATGAAAATGAAGCCTATAAACAATTAAATGATGCCAATACATACACTAAACTTAGTAATAACCCCACAACAACGATGATACTAAAATTACAAGGATATTTAGAAGAAGGAAAAAGATCTGGTATTCTTAATAAAAACGAATTCACATATATTAATATACTACACCCTCGCATCCCGGTTATCTATTTCCTCCCCAAGATACACAAAAACTTAACTAATCCCCCTGGCAGACCGATAGTGTCTGGGATAGGATCTTTATTCTCTAACTTGTCTGAATATATAGACATCCTACTGCAACCATATGTTGTAAGAACTAAATCCTATCTAAAGGACTCTATTGATTTATTAAACAAACTTAATAATATCCAATGGAATAAAGATTTCTTACTCATTACCTGTGACGTCCAGTCCTTATATACTATTATTAAACATCATCAAGGATGCACAGCAGTAAGAAAGACTTTAGAAAAAGAAAAAATAATGCCACAAGACCAAATAGAGTTTTTAATTGAAGGGATAGATCTAATCCTCAATAATAATTATTTCTGGTTCAAAGATAGTTTTTATCTACAAAAAACAGGCACAGCTATGGGCACCAGGTTTGCGCCCAG
This sequence comes from Pelobates cultripes, assembly GCA_933207985.1. Taxonomy (NCBI): domain Eukaryota; kingdom Metazoa; phylum Chordata; class Amphibia; order Anura; family Pelobatidae; genus Pelobates; species Pelobates cultripes. Next base: position 146,830,471 of record OW240919.1, read on the forward strand.
CTATGCTAATCTCTATATGGCGGAATGGGAAGATAGATACATTTGGAGTGAGCATGGCTGGGCAAAAAACCTGGTGTCCTACTCGAGATACATTGATGACCTTCTTTTCATATGGAAAGGAACTCCTATTGAAGCCAGAGAGTTCATCTCCTTTCTAAACACGAACCAAGAAGGTATAATTTTAACCTCAGAAATTAGTGATTCACATATCACTTATTTAGACTTAAACATATATATTAAAAACAATGCAATTCATACTAAAACCCATTTCAAAGAAGTTCATGTCAATAATTACATTGATACTAAAAGTTGCCACAACAAAGTATGGCTAGACAGCATTCCAAAGAGCCAAATGCTTAGATTAAGAAGAAATTGCACAGAAACCCCTGTTTTTAAACAACAAGCAGAAACAATAAAAGAAAGTTTTTTAATAAAAGGATATAATAAAACCACTATCCAATCAACTTTTAATCAAGCCCTATCCATTCACCAGAAAGACCTACTAACTAAGAAGAAAACTCAAAAGCAAAATATATTATTACCTGTTATATTAGACTATAACAATAAAAATAAAGAACTCAAAAAGATAATTAACAGACATTGGAACCTATTGAAAGAAGACACAATCCTCAAACACTTAATACCAGAAAGACCAAAAATAGTGTTTAGGGGAGCACCTAATCTAAGGATGCATCTCACAAAAAATTATACTAAACCTGAAACAATTATAGGGGCTAGTTTTTTAAATGACAAAAAAGGTTTTTATAAATGTAACACATGTATTGCTTGTAGAAAAACTAAACCTACACCTAAATTGAGATCTAATTTTAAATCAAACAATAATGGTAAATCCTATAATATAAAGGAAACAATTACATGCAACAGCAAAAACGTTATATATTTATTGGAATGCCCTTGCGGCTTACAATATATAGGACGAACAATTAGACCATTAAAAATGCGCATTGCTGAACACTGTAGAAATATAATTAAAGGTTTTAAAAACCATTCAGTTTCATCCCACTTTTGTATCCATGATAATAATCCAAAGTATCTTACTTTCATGGGTATTGCTATTGTTAAATCTCACTGGAGAGGAGGTGATTTTATTCAAAAAATAGGACGGACAGAGATGGAATGGGTCTACAATATGAATACCCTACACCCAGACGGTTTAAATATAGAATTCGATTTGTTTAATTTTTTATAAATATTTTTTTTTTTTTTTTTTTTCTCTCTCCATCTCATTTTTCATATCATCCTATATTTTTTATATTCACCTTACTCTCCTATTATTTTATGATTGTTATTTATTATTGTATTTATTTTATTAGCCTATATTTGCTTTTATGCATACACTATTTTTGATATTATGTATTCTATTTTACTCTCCTCTTATATATTGGATTACAAGCACACCAACTATGGACTATTGGACATTTAAGATTGCCTTCAGAATAAGTACGTCATGAACTGCACCAAATTTTGTACCAAACTGTACCTATTTTCAATCAAATAAGAATAAGACGTTCTGCTATTTTTTATATTGACGAAACACTCTTTATAAACTGCTGGATACCAGAAATATTTGATCAATGGACTTTGAGAATTCTCTATTGGTGCTTTTTATAATTTATATTTTATTTATTCTACATACTAATTCCTTATGGTTGTATTTTAGCAAGATACTCTATGTGTAAATTTTAGATGATTGATCTGTTTAAACACAGGAATTTTTCCCTATTGTCTTTTTACTGTGGCAATGTAGGGTTGCTCTGCTGCATATACATATGTTCTTTTTTTTGGCATTTGGAACTGTTTGCCTGTTCATGCCTATATTGTACTCTACCACCACTCATTTGATCTTTTCCTTTTTGAATTGTTTTTTCTCGTTTGTTATAGTTGTTAGTGCTGTGCGTTCCACGGTGGAACGCACACCTATACTTCACCCGCGTCGACGCCGCGTCGTTTCCGGCACGACGCACGACCGCGGGTGCTGTGCGTCCCATGGTGGAACGCACATCTATTTCTTGCCCGCGAGGGCGCCGCGTCATTTCCGGGGCGGCGTGTGCGTCTCACAATAGATTGGTCCTCACATACTAACGCCGCGCCGCTTCCGGTTTGGGCGCGTGCGTTCCACGCTGGCTACCGCCATCCATGTAGACGCCGGACTACTTCCGGTTTCCACCAACGAGCGTCCCTTTGATTTGGCCACACCAGGGAGCTATTATCAATTATGGTCAGTATGTTATATTTAAAGGAAGTTTTTTGATGCATGCTTTTTACACTTCTGATGAAGCCATTGGCGAAACGCGTTAAGTGTTATTTTATATAGCTTTTTATTTTATTGTATTTGTATTACTATTAAATATACTTTTAAAGCTATATTTTATCCTCATTCTATTTATATCATCATACTTCCTGGCCTGTATATCCTACAGTGGGGATTATACCACTGCATACCTTATATACTAGAGCAAGTTATCTGCTCTAATAAATGTGAGTATAATATACTTATATTTACCTATTTATACTATTATTGGAAATTACTACACCATTGGAGTTCTCTGTATTTCTTTTATCTATACCATCACACCATTGGAGTACCCAAGACGCTGGACTTCACATCCTAAGACGGGGATTGTACCGTCCACGCCTATCACGGTAGAGCTCCCACAGTAGCTCTACCAAATGTGAGTGTAAAATACCTTCGTTTTATTTATTACTCCTTCTCAATATTGTTAAAAATACTACACTATTGTATATATTTCTTTTTGTTTTCTTTTTGAGGACAAATTACCTGCAACTACTAAGAGACATCAAGTGTATGTATATTTAATTTATATAAGGCGCGGTTTCTCTCCTCCCTTTTGTATATTGGTTAAAGGCCATTCTAAAATAGAAGGTATTGACAAGGATGGTAATGACTTAGCCGATTCACTGGCAAAACAAGCTGCCATCAATGGTGAAACCCTAAACATTGATGATCTTATGGGTTCAATTCATGTTGAAGCCATAACTAGACGACAGGCTAGAGATAATGCCGACTTAAATGTCGTGCAATGGAGTCAAGAAGCTCCTAGTGAGGACCTGATTACTAGTCAAAAGAATGATCCCATCATAGGCATATGCTATAGACATTTAGAAGACCCTACTGCCAATCCCATCACAGATGAGGATTGCAAAGTTAATGAAGATTTACGAATCTTGATGAGATACAAAGTCCAATTTAGTATCATGGATGGGTTGCTGGTCAGAACACTGTATACAGAGGGTTAATGCTCCAACACGCACATGATGCACCTACATCTGGGCATCGTGGTGATAAGATCACATATGAGATATTGCGTGATTATGCATATTGGCCACACATGTTAAGAGATGTTAAGACATACTGTCAGGAATGCTTGATTTGTCCGCAATATCAACCCCACGGTCCAACCCATCATGCACCACTTCAGAAGAGGGGGGTGTCATTACCCTGGTCTGATATTCAAATTGACTTTATAGGTCCTGTAACAAGATCTTCAAGAGGTAACAAATACATGTTAACCGTTACATGTATGTACACAAAGTGGATAGAGTGTTTGCCTTGTAAAGAGAACACGAGTACCGTGTGCGCCACTTTGTTGATTAACCATGTCTTTTCCAGGTTCGGTCTGCCTCAAAGAATTGAGTCAGACAGAGGTAGTCATTTTACCAGCGAAGTAATGACTAAGATGTGGAAAATTCTAGGTGTTAAACGAAAGCTACATATTGCAAGCGGGGGGGGGTAGACCGATATAACCAGTCTATCGTTAATATTCTGAAGAAATATGTTAAGGAGTCTGGTAAAGACTGGGACATTAAATTGCCCCTAGTTTTAATGGTGATTAGAGCTACACCTAGCACTGCTACCAAATTGTCACCTTTTGAATTGATGACAGAAAGAAAGATGGTATTACCACAGCATTTACTATATCGTACTTCGGATCATAACTTGATCAATGCTGCCACTACGCATCAGTATATCGAAGATTTGCGCAAGCATTTACAGCATGTGTTTGCTTTTGCCCAAAAGAATCTAGAAAAAGCAGCGACAGGGGTTAAGACCTATTACGATTTAAAAACCACGAAAAAGGAATATGAGATCACAGATCAAGTCTATCTGTATAACTTTGCGCGAAATCAAGTTAAAGAAAATAATTTTTTACCTTCTTGGAAAGGGCCATATGTCATCATTGACAAAATTTCCCCTGTAGCGTATAAGATAAAAATTCCTAAGGATGGTGATTTTATTGAAAAGTGGGTTCACATTAACCAGTTGCGTGCTTGTCATCCTAAATCTCAATTAAGGATCATAGGTTTGGATTCGGACGCAGAAGGATGAACGACTAACCTGGATGAATGCTTGATTCACGTGGTATAGTATGATGTGAAATGTTGTGATGTGCCATGATCTCATGTACGTTCATGTCATTAACCATTTCCTTGCCATCCAATAACTACATTTCCTAAGCAGGTTACTAGCTTGTTTAGCTGCTATAGGCGAATTACTGAAGAGTCAGTAATAAATGTAGTGAGGGATGAAGTTATAAAAATAGAATTAGAGAGAATACATATGTTGATAAATCGCAACAATGTTGTCCTAGGCCAAGTGATGTCACACTGTTATAAGTTTGTATGCTTAACAAACCTTGAATCATTAGTAGATAAGTCTGAAATGAGTTCCTGATCTGTGACTGTTGATAATAATAGTATGGTTGATTGTACTAAGTGTAAAGTTCAAAGCTCTCACAGGTACAAATATATACGAACATGTTAATTCCACGCATGGGCCTATGTCAGTAGAAATGATGTGAGTGCACAATATGTCTAGTAACTTCTATAGTGCCTATTCATAGGCTAAATTATTCATTGCTATGGAAAGTCACTAAGGGGGATTATGTCAGAATATTTAAATCAACAGACATTTTGTGCTAAAAAGAAATTAAAAGTATATATTGCCACAGCCACTCGGAACAAAGCGGACTCCATTTTGCTATCTTCAGGATAACAAAAACACATAATTTCCTTGATTTCTTCTTACTTCTGTAACTAGCAACTTGCTTGAGCTGAGGAATGTATTATATAAACAAACCAAGATAAGCAATGAAGCAAGGGGGATGGAACGCTCTGTCTAAAATGTTAATGGAAAAGATGCATATCTAAACACAGACACTAGTGACAGAGAAGACTAAGTAATTAATTTTACTTTCTAAATTTTAAGTAAGGGGTGAAATTGAGTTTAGAACTGTCAATTTTACAAGTTACGATTTTTTACGATCAAAAAAGAGTACAATTCAAATTTTATTGAACAAACCTCCTAATGATAACAGTATTTTTTTTTTAAACATAAAAAACTTACAATGCACTGTTACAAATTTTATGGCAAGACAGGAGGCTTCATATTTGCTTTACTTTCTTTACTGTAACTCCCAGCAGCAAAGAAACAGTTAACAGTAAGTAAAAAAATTTAACCAATCAGAGTGTACAATAGAGTATGTCCAGTCATCAGGCTCCTCCCAATTCCTCTTTCTTTGCTGCTTAGCCTCCCAGGTGAGTCTATTCCAATTACAGTCTAGTATTATATTGATTTATTATATACTTATATATTTATTATTTTGACCTTATGTTTAAACTTAGTTGTTACTTTAACAATATTTTATTTCAGACCTTTCCCCTTTAAATGGTCTGTGTCTTTAGTGATTTCTCCTAGTTTTATGCCCTCCGTGGGTTTCATTTAATTCCCACGGTCTCTGTGTGTGCTGCCTTCTGCCTCAGAACTACAGAGGCACTTTGTATACCCCGTCTGTGCAGCCAGAAGCCGGCAATATCGCCGCCTCCCTCTGTGGGAACAACCCTTTCTCGGCGGGCTTTCCTCCATTAGACCGGAACGTTTGGACGGCTACTGATCACAATGGCTCTCCAGCGCCTCTATTGGTAGTTTCAGGTAAGTACATTCAAAAACAATTCTGACAGAAAGTTAACAACTGAAACTGTTAACCAGTATTATTAAAGTGTACCTACTTTGTTTTATTACAGATTGCTCTAAATCCTTGCACAAGAACCTTTTGACTCATTACTGAGGGTGACCCCCTCTATATTAATTTAATAGTTGCCTCATTGAAGAGGGTGACCCCCTCTATATTATACTGTTCTGCCTCATATAAAGGGTGACCCCCTTTTACTGTCTCCTGAGGGTGACCCCCTCATTACATAATATTAATACGGTTATACCGTTTCTGCTGCAATAACTGTGGGTGACCCCCACGCTTAATTAACACTTCAAGTTTTTATATACACGTTTTGTGTTTTGAACAAGTCCACTGCCTTCGAGTTCTATTAAGAAAAAAAATATTATACATATATATTTATACTCGTGGTGACCCCACTTCTCTCAATAAAAATGTCTGATTTACCTGAACCACCAGTCTCTGCGGAGCTCAAAGCTTGGCTGTATAACGCCATTGCAGACTCCATTCCCAAAGCTTTGGCAGCGTTTAATGAACATTCAAAGTCTGCCCCCAGAGCTCCTGTCGTTCACCTCTCAGACTCTGAAGAGTTAAAAGGCTCAGACCATGACGAATGTCCCCGCAAACACCCTTTGAAGGGCAATAGTGCTAGCGCCGGTAAAGGCAGGGCACCAGCAAAAGCACCTAGATTATCCCTTTCTGGTAATCGGGGTGATACCCCCAATTATAACTTTGACCCATTAGAGGGTTCAACTTCCAACCTGCAACTTCAGGTACTGGATGAATACTCTGCAGGGTATTCGGACGAGGACCTCCCCTCCCATGAACCCCACCAAAATGAGCTCCTAACCTCTGATCCTAACCAAAACATATCTGAGGATATTTTACTAGATACCTCTGGCCGCCCCCTGTTTGACCCTAGGTATATCAAACACCCACGCTCTGGAGAGTGGAGCCCCCCATACCACATAGCTAAGTTCTGTAGGATGTGGCTCCGTAAACCTTTGGAAAAAGAGGTCAGAGCTAAATTAAGGGCAGAATGCCCACGACCTGTAATCCCAGACAAGGTGGCGGTTACCCCAGAATTCGATCGCTTACTCGTCACTTTTCTGTACAAGACAGGAAAAGACCCCCGTAAGGGTTTGGAACAAGGCCTGAAGGCCACGCAAGATAAAATGATGGATATGGAAAGCCTCATCCAGATTTTCACTATCGCTGATGAGGCTTTGGCAAGTGGCACTTTAGACGCACATATGGTGCGAGAATGGGCACAGAGGGCATTATGCCTACTAGGCAACGCGAATGTTGCCATGTCAACCGAAAGACGGAAAGCCGCCTTATATAAGATCGACTCAAAGCTTGCCGAATTAGGCACTAAAGAGCTTGGCCCTGAGGCACAAGGTATGCTTTTTGGAGACAAATTTATTAAAGAATTAAGTAAACACGTGGCTGTGTTTACTACGCTTACAATAGCGCAATCTTCCTTACGCAAGGTATTTAGGTCCCAATGTTTTTCTGGGAGATATTGACACTGAATACACAAATGCCAAAATCCACACACCACTCTCTGTGCCCCAAAAAGTGAGTATATACAATACTTATATATGCAGAAGTATATACTGATGGTATTCCGTATTGTTGGACCCTACAATAATAGAAAACAGTACATAGTATAGACTGTATATGATAATAAAAATAATAAGAATAAATGGATCCACTCACGGATTACAGAGCCGTGCCAGGCTCTGTGTATAATGCCCAAGGGTGCCTCTACAGGCTAAGCGCAAAATCTTCATGATATCCCTCGGAGACAGGAGAAGCAGCAATAATGATGAAGAGATGAACAAATTTATTGTAGATTAAAATATAAAAAACAACTAAACAAGTTGTATAAAATGGTACAAGAAATAATAATATAAATGCAGAAGCGTTTCAACTCAGTCCGAGTTTTCTTCAGTGCATAAAAAGTTAATCTAGCTGCTGTTCCTTTTAAATCTGGCGCTTGTGTAGCTGCCGATCATGTGGGCGGAAGTTCGGCTTGCCAGCGTCTGATGTCACTTCCGGTTTTCCGGCGCTCGTTTTCTCGGCTGTGCTCATTACAGGTTATTTGCCCAGTTGAAGCAAAAGCTTCCATTATGTGAATGGGCATCTCTGAGAGACTTGTAAACACCACATGTATGTAAATGCAGACTGTGGCGAAACCGGCCTCGCCACGTGTCCTTGGAGGGGGCTGCTTGCCCGCCTCTTGCCTTTGGACTATGGACCAGACTGTATGTGAATGTGTTAACCCAGATAGCTATGCCATGGAGCCCATTCGTGTAGTTAAAGACTTCGGCTCCATGGCAATTGAACTGTGTGAATAGGATCTGAGCGCAATTCGGTAGTTTTGTGCGCTCAGATCCCAGCTATCTGGGGATATGTGAAATGTCTGTGTCTTATGTGTAAAAGGTGACTTTATGTATTTTAAAGTGTTTTGTGTCTTTTTGCAACCATGTGCTTAATGGAGTCTTGTGTCTGTCCTGGCAGATAATTGAATTACTTCTCAATTCAATCTCCAGGATAGAAGACTCTGAAACTGGTTTGGGCCGGAAAGCCATGCTTCATTTAGTCACAAAGGACTTTCCATTAACTTTTGAACCCCTGGTCTGATTCGTGCCATTTTTTAATATGTTGTTCCCCTGAATGGATTGATTATGAAAATGTATGTTTTATGTTTGTGACATGTATATTTTAGAAGTTATAAATATTGTGTAAAAACTGTATTCCTCTGCCGGTGATAACGAGATTACCCATTGTGTTCAGTAATCATATCACATGCAGAGGGCAGGATTTTGTGTGGGAGTGTCTGGGTGTATTGTACGGATTGATTGGTTGTTTTGTAACGCCCTGTGGGCTGTACTATGTTTGTGGATTGGGAATAAAAGAGACTGTATGTGACAGTACAGGGAGTTCCTGCTTAACCCTCAAAGTGAAGTGTCGCCTCATTATTGGGGGAAGGATTTATTGTATGCTGTTCCAGTTTGACTGCTAGGAGAGTAAACCTATTCGTATGGTTCCTATTCAACTGTCTACAGCATTCATATGCTTGGGAGAATTTATTTGTTTCTCCGGTTCGGTGATTGTGGTGTCTGTCAGAGTGCTTGGAGTCCTCAGGAAGCGCTAGGAGCATCCTTCAACGGAGGTACCCAGTCGGGGTGCTAGGCGATCCGTTACACAGACATTAAAAGATACATTGAAAATTACACAATAAAATACAAGGGTGAACAATATCCATAGGAGGAGGAAAAAATATTGTATGATATAGTGCAAATATATCACATCTATAGTACATAGCTATAGCCCATATAAAAGGATTGGTAGGTCCAAAAAAAGAGATGATGCAAATATAAAAAAGACAACTATGAAAAGTTCGGTTTTTACCCGTGCAAAATGTGCACAGCCTGCTAAAGGACAAAATTTAAAAAAGACACTCTTATTAAATTTACGTCCAATATATCGCAAAAAGAATATAAGATCAATTCTATCCTCACTTGCCATTCTAGTAACGTAATATATCTCCTTTGGTGTCCTTGTGGGCTACAATACATGGGAATGACCACAAGGACCTTAAAAACCCGTATAATGGAGCACTTGGGCAACATACAAAGTGGATATGTTAAGCATAGTGTCTCTGCACATTTTGCACAATACCACAATAGTGACCCTTCCCTTATTAGCTTTATTGCTATAGCCCAAAAGAAAAAAGATTGGAGAGGTGAAGACAATTTTAAAGAACTCTAAATTTTTATTTATACTTATTTTTATTATTTTTATTAGTATCATTATTATTTTTTTATTTTTATATTTATTTTAATTTTTAAGAGTGGTGTGTGGATTTTGGCATTTGTGTATTCAGCGTCAATATCTCTAATTTCAAACTTTGTATTTAAAGGTGTTGGGGAACACTTATTATTCCACCACTACCTCTGTGTTCATTCTATTGTGTAAGCGCCATTCACTTTTCTTATTGTTCGTTTTTCTGGGAGAGCCAGCCATTACAGAGGCCGGACGGCTGGCAGAGCTGCCTCTACAGGCTATAGGCCATGACCTTCCGAACATTGGAACTCGGGCAATACCCGTTTCCACCACAAGCAGTTCTTCCCCTCTCATGGATCCATTAGAGGACGGGGATCTGCTTCCCTCCGCGGTCGCACTCCTACAGGTATGGGACTCTCATTCTTCTCATGTACCTATAGCAGGCCGATTAATACATTTTTCCCAACAGTGGTACCGACTCACGCAGGATCTGTGGATCCTTCAGACCGTCTCCGGCTTCCACCTAGACTTTACAGAGGATCCAATTCAGGTGTCCTTGCCTACCCCTCTCAAGATGTCTCAAATAGACGACATGGCCCTTCAAGCCGAACTAGACGACCTAACCAACAAGGGTGCCATCGAACGGGCCCTCACCCAACGAGGTTTCGTGAGCAATATGTTTTTGGTCAAGAAAAAGTCGGGAGAATTCCGACCAGTCATCAATCTGAGAGAACTGAATAAATTCATCAGATACAAACACTTCAAGATGGAAGGCATCCACCTATTATGGGACCTCCTCTGCGAGGGGGATTGGTTTTCCTGTTTCGACCTCAAAGATGCATACCTCACGATACCAATCACACCAGAACATCGCACTTTCCTCCAATTCAATTGGGACAAGACACTATGGCAGTTCACCTGCCTCCCCTTCGGACTGTGCTCCGCACCTTGGTGTTTCACCAAACTAATGAAACCGTTGATGGCGCTCCTCCGTTCACAAGGAATTCAGTCCATCATATACTTGGACGATATCCTTCTTATGGCACAAGACAAAGAGACTCTACATCTCCAAGACGGACATGACTTCAGCCCTTCTCCAGAATTTGGGTTTCATCATCAACCTCCAAAAATCATCTTTGACCCCATCTCAGATGATACAGTTTCTGGGATTCCAGATAGATTCGATTCAGGCAGTCCTGCAACTCCCTGTTACGAAAATCAAAACCATAAAAAAGGACATCCGGAGATTGCTAACATCGCCATACCTCCGACTCAGAGATTTAGCCCACACAATCGGATTACTCTCCGCCTCAATCCAGGCAATATTCCCAGCCCCGCTACACTATCGGGCGATGCAACGTTTGAGAACACACTACTTACATCACTCACCATCCTACGACCAACAGATCTTCCTCACAGACGAAGTCCAACTAGAACTCCACTGGTGGCTTCAACATATGGAAGCCTGGAACGGAAGGGCTATCTTTGGCCGGCAACCCGACTTGTTTCTGGAATCGGATGCCAGCCTCCCCGGATGGGGTGCCACCTGCTCGGAATGTTCTACCGGAGGCCTCTGGTCCCCATCAGAACAGGCACTACATATCAATTGCCTCGAACTGATTGCTGGTTCTTTCGCGATCCGCAGTTTTGCCAAGGAGGCCTACAACTGCAGCCTCATCCTGAGGATGGACAACGTCTCAGCAGTACAATATGTGAACCGCCTAGGTGGCTCGCGATCAAAGATGCTATCAGATCTGATGAAGGAATTGTACCAATTCTGCCTGGACAGGAATATCTCCCTTCGTGCGGAATATCTCCCGGGCTCCGACAATCTCGTCGCAGATTGGTTCTCACGCCACTGGAGGGATTCCAGCGATTGGCAACTGGACCCACAAATTTTTCATCATCTACAGACCCTGAGAGGACCATTCAACCTGGACCTATTTTCATCTCGCCTGAACCGTCAGACGGACACATTCTTCCGCTGGCTCCCAGACCCAGCGTGCCTGGCAGTGGACGCCTTTCTTCAACCGTGGCCAACATCCAGAGCGTATGCCTTTCCCCCATTCTCCATGATTCCACGTACAATCCAATACCTCCGAACACAGGGTGTCACCATAACTCTGGTAACCCCACTGTGGCGAACTCAACCATGGTTCCCGTATCTCCTGGAGATGTCAGTGGACTACCCCCTACTCCTACCCACCTCATACAATCTCCTCAGGGACCCCTCAGGCAACTTCCATCCACTAGCACTACAAGGCCACCTTCGGTTAGTGGCCTGGACCATTTCAGGGGATCCTGGAATGTCTCAGGCCTTTCGACTAGTGCTCAAGGACTACTATGGGACTCTTGGGCCCCAGGCACAAGACGTTCTTATCGCTCAGCGTGGCAATGCTGGAATAGCTGGTGCTTGGAGAGGGACGCTGATCCCTTTTCAACCTCTCTGATTAACATTATGAATTTCCTGGCATCACTTTTGGAACAGGGTAAGTCCTATCGGTCAATTAACGTTGTCCGTTCAGCCATTTCGGCAGCCCATAGCCTGGTTGACAACTCCGCGGTTGGTAAACACCCCTCCATATGTAGACTTCTGCGAGGCATGCGCCTCGCGAGACCCCCGGCTCCAAAATATAATCAATATAATCAATAGTAACATCCCAAAATTGATTATATTTTGGAGCCGGGGGTCTCGCGAGGCGCATGCCTCGCAGAAGTCTACATCTACATCTACATCTGGCCCAAAACATGACTCCACCACCGCCTTGCTGACGTCGCAGCCTTGTTGGAACAGGGTGGCCGTCCACCAACCATCCAGGGTTGCACGGATGGTTGGTGCACATCAGTGAACAGGACCGTTTGAAAATTAGTCGTCATGTATTTTTCTGCCCAATGCACCCATTTCTGCTTGTGAGCATTGGTTAGTGGTGGCTGAATAGAAGATTTATGCACAGTTACAAGACTCTGAAGGACTCTATACCTTGATGTCCGTGGAACTCCGGAGGCACCAGCAGCTTCAAATATCTGTTTGCTGCTATGTAATGGTATTTTAGCAACTGCTCTCTCGATCCGATGCATGGATCTGGCAGAAATCTTCCTCAATGTGCCTTTATCTGCACGAACCCGTCTGTGCTCTGAATCAGCCACAAATCTTATTAGTGTGTGATGATCACGCTTAAGTTTTCGTGAAATATCTAATGTTTACATACCTCATCCAAAGCATTGAACTATTTCACTCTTTTTGGCAGCAGAGAGATCCTTTTTCTTCCCCATATTGCATGAACATTGTGCTCTGCTTAATAAAGTGGAACACCCTCCTTTAGTAGTTTTTCCTTAAATTGGGCTCACCTGGCAATCTAATTATCACAGGGGTCCAAGATTGTTTTCAGTGATCAAAAGAGCTCTGAGACACAATGCCATCCATGAACTGAAAAACAAAATATTTAATCTTTGTGACACTTTAATAGAATTTGCATAATAATTTGGAACAGGGTGTTAAAACATGATGATGCCATTTCTACAGCCGAGCTTTATACTCACGATTTTGCTGCACACGGTTTTACGAAACCGCAGGAGTATTTTCATTCTGAGACACTTTAGGGCGTGCTTCTGAATATTGACAGGAGGCTTACCTCCTGCAGATTGAAGAGTTTGGACAAGGAGGCCATGATCAACAGTGTCAAAGGAAGCAAAAAAAATACCGGGAAACCCACGTGTGTCTGAGCCTACGTCTGATTACTGGATGGTTGATTCGCTAGCAAAGTCAGCTGTAAGCTATGTCTGGCTGCAGCTTTGACAGGGATCCGTCTGAGACACCTCTTCTGCTAGGAAGTTTACCTCAGGACAGGACTACCCTCAATACAAACTGAAACAAACTTAATCACTCTGTGTAACAGAGATGCTGCCCCCGGCTGCAGTGAACTTCCTGTTGTTGCTGCAGGTGAGGTTTTTAGTGGGGTTTATATAGGTACTAAACCCCTCCCAAAATTCCAGGCTCCCACTATCTCCTTACCTAACTGCTACTGAAACGTACACCCACTTTTTATATAGTTTTACTCATTTTTTAGTACAAAAAAAAAAAAAAGGTTATTTGATTAGCAGTGTGCTTCGGTGCCACTGCTTTTGTTTGGAAGTTGTAAGCTTCTACCCTCAGTGTGGCTGCAGTTTCCTGCACAAGTGAACCCTGTCTATACCAAGTGTGGCAAATGTTATTTAACGTTTTGTAGAAAAAAATAATAATTCTAAAATGTGGTGATGCTGGTGGTCATTTCCTTGTTCATCCACCAGACACAGTTGGAAGTAAAAACCAAAGAAAAACAGTTACCTGCGCTCTCTCCTTAATCCCTATTGTATATTTAAATAAATGGAGGTCATTTAGTTACTCCAATGGCCACTGGAAGGAATGCCCGTCTGCCAAAGGGCAGACCCCCCATAGACGGGTCCTACTCTGACCCTTCACCCTGCTTCCTTGAGCTTCTGGCAAAGATCTCTCTATTGAGACAGAAAGGTTTTTGTTTTTTTTATATACACCCCTATATAGGAGACCCTACACCTTGCTTCCTGGAGTTTTTGGCAAAGATATCTCTAATGAGACAGAATGTAGCGGATGGCATTGGGCTGTCCACAGAATTATGTGTTTTAATATGCTTTCGGTTAATTTTGCCGTGTGTTGTATGCAGCATTCGTCTGATTGTTCGGTAAAATCACTCCAGTTATTATACGAGTGAAACTACCGAACAATCAGACCACCCCAGGAATAAGTGTGCCTCCAATTACCGTTCGCAACAATGTTGCAAACTGGTAATTGGCAATCAGTGCAGTGTGTGCTTTGTCCTCTGGGTGGCAGTCATTCGGGAAACGAACACGTGGCGGCGGCCATTTTAAACTCCCGAACAGCTGTGTTTTGCAGTCGAGTGTCTGGAACCCAAATCGGACACTCGACTAGGCAAACACCGCTGAAACCTCCACGCTGCCATCAATTTGTGTAGAAACTACCGAACGACTCACCGTTCGGTAGAAAGAACCCCAACGAACAAGGGGGTTTATCCGAATTCTTCCCAGTCTCCATAACCCAAGCCATTCGTGCATTTTATTCCCTTTTTCTGTGAACGACCAAAAAAACGTATGGAACTGTTTTCTACCTCCGTGAATTTCCCGAACCCCTGGTCCGATCTGGGTGATTTTTGAATATGTCACTTACCCAGATCAGGGCTACCAGAGGATTTTAAATTTAGAGGTGTGGTACATCCAGAAAACGAGGGGAACTGTGTACTGCATAAAGGGATTATGAGTCATACTAAGGGGAGGGGATGTGTGGGTGGCAAATCATGTATGACTGGTGTACTGTATAATTAATGTGAATCACTCCCTTGCATGGGAGAAAGCTTTAAAAGAAGGTTGAGTGATTACAAGTTCAGTTCTGCTCCTGATGCTGTGTGTCGTCCAGTCATTGGGATCTGTATTGGGATATTCGTGGATTACCTTGCCTGCGTGGATTTTATTACTTGTTCCTGAGCCTCACTGGGATCTTTAGTGGAGATAACCTGTGAAATACCAGCTCTCCGCTACACAAAATAAACCACTATAAAGACGGGTCCTACTCGACCTTGCTTCCTTGAGCTTCTGGCAAAGATATCTCTAATGAGACAGAAAGGGGTATTTGTTATATACCCCCCTATATACTTATTAACCCTTAATAGGGAACACATGGGATGGGCGGAAGCATTGTGTGATACAAAAAGTGAATACAAATACAAAAAGAAAAGTCCTGCGCTCACTTCCATCACTCCTGGGCAGCAGCAACAACCACAGTACACATCAGCTCCAATACATATAGTAAAAAACAAAGAAAAAGTTACCTGCGTTCTCTCCTTAATCCCTATGTATAGTTAAACAAATGGAGGTCATTTAGTTACTCCAATGGGCACTGGAGGGAATGCCCAACTGCCAACATCAAGGCAGACCCCCCCCTAGATGAGTCCCTTCACCTTGCTTCCTTGAGCTTCTGGCAAAGATATCTCTAATGACACAGAAATTGGTATTTTTTCATATACACCAATGGGATGGCATGGGCGGCAGCATTGTAACCTAGCTGTGTGATACAAAAAGAAAAGTCCTGCGCTCACTCCCATCACTCCCGGGCGGCAGCAACGACCACAGTACACATCAACTCCAATACATATAGTAAAAAAGTTAGAAAAAAGTTACCTGTGCTCTCTCCTTAATCCCTATGTATATTTAACCCCTTAGGGACACGACATGTGTGACATGTCATGATTCCCTTTTATTCCAGACGTTTGGTCCTTAAAGGGTTAAACAAATGGAAGTCATTTATACGAGTGAAACTATAAATGACTGGAGGGAATGCCACTGGAGGGAATGCCTGCCTTCCAATATCAAGGCAGAACCCCCTAGACGGGTCCTACTCTGACCCTTGGAAGTAGCTGATAAGGCAATTTATTCACCACACTGGAGAACAGTCACTTATTTTTCCAAGGAAAATGTGAGAGTGCATGGGCAATTGACCTTCAATTTCCACCCAGAGAAGAACAAAGCTTTCCTCATGACCAGTCTATACCATATTCTAGTGCCCGTACCCAATCATCAAAAGATTTGTTCTGGTCAGGGTGAAAGTGGTGAGTGGGTGGTCAATTCCCCAATGACATTTCCTCTCAGTTTTTTGTTTTTTAATCTAGATCTAAAAATAAAATCGAAATTTGCATTGCAAACATGCATTATTTCATACCACCAATAATTTGTTTATGTAACAAATTATTAGAAGATGTTACATAGAATTTATGGAACTATGCTATATTTTGGATTAATGAGATTATGTAATAATCTGGAATACAATATTGACTATGCACTAATAGTTATTTTCTTTAAGATTGTAAATATAATGAATGTCCTATACATCAAAGGAACCACATGACAACATGTACTCTAGCAACATTCAGAGTAGGATTTGACAAATAACTTATTTGTGTCAGTATTTTTTTTTTTTGTTGCAGGTACATATTGCATCAAAGTCTTTGGCGGTACATCATGGGTAATTTCTTTGAAACGTCTGGGTGCTCTGACAGTTACTGATGTGAGATATCGGGATACGATATGTGTTATGTCTTCTATTGTACTCCAAAGTTTTTTCTTAATTAAAAATACAAAACGTCAATAAGATACATTTTAATTAAAAGATATTGCATACATATTTATACCGACACAACGTGTTTTTATTACAATGTCCAGTTCAGTACCATTGTAATGCTAAAAATATTTTCTGAGTGCAGCTGCCTCTGTTTCCATCTCTTGTTCTGATCGCCATACCTCTAAACAGTCCTTTCTTTCTTTATCATGCTTTTGTAGTTCTTCATATATCTGGTCATTTCTTTCAAAGTCTCCAACTCTCCTAGGCAAAATGTGCACATGAACATGATGAACAGTTTGTCCTGCTTCTGGCCCATCCTGAAGGGAAATAGTGATAGCCGTACCACCAAAATGGCATTCTACTACATTAGCTACTTTTTGGACTGTAAGGAAAAGATCACTAACTTCTTCAGGGCTGAGATCTCTGAAGCGTTTTGTAGCTCTTATTGGACAAACCAACACATGCCCTGGTACCACAGGCTTTCTATTTACCAATGCAAAAGAGAATGCAGTCTTCAGAAAAATAACAGATTGCTTGATGAGATGTTGGCCAAATTTGACAGACATGATAAATCAGAGATGAAAAGGCTCTTCTGGACACAACCTGGACCAAATGTTGTAACCTGGAAATAAATAAGCAAAATTTATATAAAAAATATGATACACGTGTAGACACACGTTTAAATGATCAGACATCACTGATTACACCATACGACAGACAATTAAATGATTAGTGACATCATTAATGACATCATTAATGACATTACTAGTTGCATCATCCATGGCATCCTCATGCAGATGAAAGAAACAATTTATAAAATTATAACACCCTCTAGTTTCCTAGTTCCCTTCTTAACATTTTTCTCACCCTACCCCATATCGTCCCCTTCGCACAAGTAGCTTATTGTTCTTCTAATTTCCTTTCCCTCACTTAACATCACGCTCCTGTTACCTCATGTTCCTGGCCACTTCTACATCACATCAGCAACTGATTATCCTCTCAGTTGATCTATACTAAATAGTCTCTCTGACCCTATTTTCTTCATACACATATTTTCTACAACCCTTTCCTTGGATCACAGTTTGCTTCTCAATCTGTTGCCTCTTACACACATCTATATTTTTATCCTTCTGATTTCCAGGTCTCTAAACAGTCTTTTTTCTTTCTGGAGTCAAGTTATGGCCACTATAAAGATAAAGCAAAATGACGTCAAAATAGCCACCAAGAAAAGTTAACTCTTTCCTGGATAGGTATGTTTAGTGGGACAAGACTGCCCTCTATAGACCAAATACCTAAATTGCGATCCCTAGGTAAGCACACCTCTAGTGCTTCTATTGGGTTATCAACTGATGACGTACAGAGAGTCTGGCCCTTTAAAAGTTAAGACAAAGAGAATAGGTAGAGAAGGATAGAAGGGTATGCAAAGAAAGCAAAGAAGTAAGCAGTCGGAAGCAATGCAGAGAGGCCTATGACAGATATCCACTCTAGGACACTCAGAAATTCCTACACACCTCCATGCAGAGAGACATCCAAATAAGTTCCTGAGACTACCTACCAATCTGAGGAAATATCTACTCAACTGGTAATTATACTGGTTTCATTTAATTAATTAAATTAATCAAAATGAACTAATAGCATGATATATGACTGGATAAATCACGGTCAGATTTCCATATTTAAGAAATCTTAGTTAACTAAAGAATATATAGTTATAAACATTCCATTCTGCAGGTGGAATTAAGAATAATTATATATTGATGTGATATTATCACGTGTTAGCATACCGCTGTTTTTATCCAGGTGTATTGATTTGCTCTAAAATAAGATATCTTTTTAGGCGAATTAAAATCTGCTTATAAAATATGGTAGATTCTCTTATTGGATGGTTCCAGGAAATGACTAATGAACTGGTTTAAATGTTGTTTTATTTAAAATTACATAAGAATAGATCTTAATTACCTAGGAGGTCTAGCCAGCATTGAAAGGGTTATTCTGTTAGCCAGGGTTTTATGGCCCTTCGTTGTGAAAAGCTTCACTTTCAGTCTCTGTGAAAGATAGTCATAAATCATGTAAGTCTTGACAGAAAATGCTGTTTAACCATTGAAACGTGTATAGCCATTCCTTTGTATTGCATACCATTTTATACTGGATATTCATTGATTGATCACGCATGTTACATAATATTATTTGTTAATTGTTATTATAAAATAAAAATCTATTTTTATAAAATTGTGATTTTATTTATATGATATACTTTTCACTTACGATAACGATCTTTGGGATCTGAGAAGTGAATTAGTGGGCAATTCTCACTGTTTACTATTATTATCCCATAAAGATCCCCACAGTTTAACGGAACTGGCTTTGGTCAAATCAAGGCACTTGATCACCATACCTCAACACGGAGGTTTCGCCCACCGCCCCACTTCATAGTTAGCGCCTTGATGAACCCGACTAAGAAAGGGCCTCACTCATCAAGGCCATCTGTTTGAATCTTGTACCGTCACCGAAAGGCCTACACCCCACCACCAGGCTTGAGGTTTTCGCCCCTTAGCCAGTTCATAGCTAATGTCTCTCACTACCGCTTGGGACTTAGCAGGGCCTTATCTTCTCCCGCTTAGTTATTTGCTCTGCCTACAGCATTCGGTTAGCAGGCCAGTTCTATCCCAGCGAGTTATTTCCTTTTAGGTACCATGAAAATTATTCCTTTACACAGTATGTCACAGACTTCCAATATTGGAGAAAATCTGGGTCTCCCGCACTCCACCCCTATGATGGGCTCCCCAGTCAGACCTACTTCTCCAGCGAAGGTTTAAGACCACTACGCTCGTGGACCATCCCGAAAAGATCAGCTGAGCTTCATAGACTAGGCATCCCTTTCCCAGCTACAGCCAGGAAGGCAGAGCGGTATCATTTGTTGTCAGCTCAGCCCGGCACCAGGTTCCAGCTCTCACGTGAAAATCAGAGAACTTGATAGAGATGCATACTATGATATAATTTCTCCTGACTTTAATCAAACACTTGAACCAGTTCCAGTTCTATCCCAGCAAGTTATTTCCTTTTAGGTACCAGTACAATTATTCCTTTACACAGTATGTCACAGGCTTCCAATATTGGTGAAAATCTGGGTCTCCCGGACTCCATCCCTATGATGGGCTCCCCATCAGACCTACTTTTCCAGCGAAGGTTTAAGACCCCGCTACCCCTAGTTCACTACGCTCGTGGACCATCCCGAAAATATCAGCTGAGCTTCATAGACTAGGCATCCCTTTCCCAGCTACAGCCAGGAAGGCAGAGCTGTATCATTTGTTGTCAGCTCAGCCCGACCAGGTTCCAGCTCTCACGTCAACATCTGAGAACTTGATAGAGATGCATACTATGATATAATTTCTCCTGACTTTAATCAAACACTTGAACCCCTTCGTCTACCATTGTACCTCTTCCCCTCCCAAGCACTCAGGGTAATTTTGCTTTGACCACTCCCTCCACATCTACCACCACTCACATTAAACCTGGTGCCCCTACCCTACATGAAGACATTCTGGATGGAAAAGATATAAACTGTGTCATTTGTTCTCAATAAGGTCCTCGTTCTCAAGGCCAGAGACCCACGGTTAAACAAAAATTTGTCCATCCCAGAATTCGTCTTAGCGTTTGTACTGTATAGGGACGTAATTTGTTCACAACACCCTCACCATAGAGAAAAGATGGACTTGTACTTTCACAAATTGGTAGACTTGGGGCATAAATACAGTGGGCACACGTTCTATGACTATCATTAACCGTTCTCTGCTAAAGCAGCGGCAGCATTGGCCCAGTTCAACGTTCATTCGGACTGGACCCAGCTAGATACCGAACTAGATGCCGCCACTTTGCAGGCCTCAGACTCTCGTCATGCGCCATTTGTGCGTCTATTTCTCACGCTAACAATTTTTTGCCCCAGTGAAGCAGACTTTCCAACCACAAGTCAGGCGTTATCTGGAAGCTCCAAATCTGAACAACAGGGGCTGAAAGATAAGTTAGGCAGACCTAGTGTGTTCCTCGGAAAGGCGCACATTTGCAATAACTTCAATGCGGGCAGTTGTGGATTAAGAATTTGTCATCTGTTGCATGTCTCCTTTTGTTTCCAAGCTCACGCTAGGTCAATGTGGCCAAATAGGTTGTTCCCCCCAAAAATGACTTACTTTGCTTAATATTGACAACCTGGCATTTCAGTTAAAGAATAACCCCTTCCTCACAGTTTTTTTTTACAAGGGTTTCACATTGGCATCGTCACACTTCCCTCAGGCTCACTTGAATGTCACAACTTGCAGTTCCCATTGCTCAAAGCCAGCACGGTAGATCTTCTCATTCAGCAAGAAACTAGCCAAGGTTTTATGATAGGCCCTTTCTCCACCCACACGTTTGCAGACTGGCATACTAACCCATTGGTATTGCTACAAGAAAATTCACGAATAAAAAAAAGAATGACAATTTCACCTCTCTGCTCCGCATTCTTCTGCTATCCCTAGAATTCCTTCCCATGAATCTTCTCTCCATGCCTTCGTAGACAAAGCTATATTACCTATACTGAAGATGGGTAAAGCTGCATGGCTTGGTAAGACGGATCTTAAAAAACACTTTTAAGCTGATACCCATCATTATTTCATTGTGGCATCTGCACAGCATAAAAAAAAAGTATTACTTTGCAACCAGGTTAACCTTTGAGGCTAAGAGCAGCCCAATGTTCTTTCATGTCTTTGCTCCTCCTCAATGTCGTGAAGTGTCCAGGTGTGATCCATTACCTATATTATTTCTTGACCGTTGAGGATGGGACCAATGTTCCACAAAGCCTTAACAGCGCACAAGTACTGTTTTCTTGTCTAGAGGTTCCTCTGTCACTGGACAAGACTGCTGGTCCTACCACCTGCTTGGTTTTTCTAGTAATACAATTGGATTCTGTGTTATTAGAAGCCACCATCCCTGTAGACAAGCTCCTGAGAATCAAGGACAATTTTCACAAATTCCTCAGTCTGGGAACTTTTTGCAGAGAGAGTTACAATCTTTATTAGGCACGTTAAACTTTGCCATGAGGATCACTCCTCAGGCCGTTCCTTTATTTCTAGGCTATTATGACGCAGACAATTACAGCATGATCTCTCTTAATCAAAATGCCAGAGCAGATTTACTTATGTGGCAAGAGTTCTTGGACAATTGGTTTGTCCATTGTCTGATGATTCTCCGGTCATCTCGACTGATGCAGCTGCTCATACAGGCTTTGCTGTCATTTATGGGGACAGGTAGTTTATGGATTATTGGCCGGTAGAGGCTACTAACCTACCTTCCTCAGCTCTCTTTGAAATGTGGCAGCTATTCACTTGGGGTTCATTGTGGCAGGATCAGTCAGTCAAACGTTTTTCAGATAATGTGGCAGCTTGTGATGTGATGTTGTGTTGCGCTGGAGTGACACTTTAAAAAACAAACAAAAAACACTTTGTTTGGAGGCAGAGCTTAAACGCAGAAGCGAACGGAGGCAAGCAAAGGGAGCTCCGAGCTGCAAACGGAGAAAAACGATTGAAATATCCCCCAATCGACAAGCAAATCTCCCAAGACCTGGGTGCTGGGGTTTAGTATAGACGAGGGTGGCTTTTTTTTTTTTATTTATTTTTTTTAATATTGTGCTTTACAAAATAAACCTACTATGAAAATTTAAGTTTGTGGGTCGCAAAAAAAACACAAACTTAAAGGTACGCTATAGTCACCAGAACAACTACAGCTTATTGAATTTGTTCTGGTGAGTAGAATCATAACCTTCACGCCTTTTGCTGTAAACACTGTATTTTCAGAGAAAATGCAGTGTTTACATTACAGCCTAGTGATAACGTCACTGGCCACTCCTCAGATAGCGGTTAGAGATCCTTCCTGGGTCATGGCTGCCTAAAATGCATCCAAACATTCAGTGTCTCCACCCTCTGCATGCAGACACTGAACTTTCCTCATAGAGATTCATTGATTCAATTCATCTCTATGAGGAGATGCTGATTGGCCAGGGCTGTGTTTGAATCATGCTGGCTCTGACCCTGATCTGCCTCTTTGTCAGTCTCAGCCAATCCTATGGGGAAACATTGTGATTTGATCAGGCCACCACTTCTGATGATGTCAGACTGTTTGTTTTTTTGAGGCAAACAGCATGCAGATCTACAGCTTCTGGCTTGAATGCAGTAAGATGTTGCTATATTTATGGAGGCATGAAGGGCCCAGCGTGGCTAGATGCTGGTTTTAACACTATAGGGTCACTATAGTGATCCTTTAAACCTTGTTTATTCAGCCCGTGCAAGCCTTTGAGTTTGACATGCTTGCGAATGAATCAGATTTGCAAAATATGCAGTACAAAACACACTGTGTGTGTCAAAAAGGCAGAAAGAAAATGCTAAATACCACTACACTTGGTACAATTTTTTTGTACAAATTGTTTAACGCTAAGGTTCAAAGTATGCTTTTTGAAATACCCTGGGTTGTCTTCTTTAAGAAGTTGTATGCCTTTGTGGGGTAGTTGGAATAAGCAGCCTGCTAACATACTTCAAAATAGAACACTGACCTATGAAAACATCTATGAAAATTTACACTTAAAAATCTGAAATGGACACGTCTCTTTTACAGCACTGTATCTTCACAAAAGAGTGTCTATGTCATGGACATAGACAACATTGGGCATACTGATTTACTCGGATGAGGTAACTGAGAATAATTTTATGACACTGGCACATGTGCGAAATACCCAACAAAAATGCAACATGTTTGTAAAAAAAAAAAAAAAAGCCTTTTTTTTTTCTCTACACAAAATTTTACATAAATTGGTGAAAAAATGGCTGCAACTTAAGGTCTCTAAATAAGATGTCTGAAGTGTCTGCTTTCTCAAATGGAAGGCCTTTGTGAGGTTATTCAAAAATTAGACATGGGACCATCAAATCCATCTATGAAAATTCGAACTATGAAAAAGCTTGGCATTGTAGCTTCACAGAATAGTGTGTATTGTGTTGAGCAGATGCAGCTGAACACAATATATGTTTTTTACAGGAACAACACACACAAGCTTTACAAAATACAAATTTGATTCTAGGAGCAGCTAAAAAAGTTAGGAGCCAGATTTAAAAAATAAAATAAAATTACACAGCATTCTATTGAACGACAAAAATACAATTCTTAAAGGGGCACGATAGTCACCAGGGCCACAATAGTGGTTCTGGCGTCTGTAGCCTGTACCTGCATGCTTTTCAGTGTTTACATTGCTTCCTAGTGACACCTCTAGTGACCCTCACTCACAGTGTGCAGCACCTACATTCAGCGTCTCCATGCTCTGCATAGAGGTGCTGAATGTTGCCCAAAGAGATGCATTTATTCAATGCATCTCTATAAGGAGAGGCTGATTGGTGCAATGTTTTGCTGTCAATTCTATAGACAAAGGCAGGGCCACACGTGGCGTGAAAAAAAAAAAAAAAAAAAAGTGAGTAAAAACACCATTCCTTTGCAAATGGAAGGGGTCTGGTAACCTAAACCATGACAGACACGCACACACACATATACCATGACAGACAGACTGAAATACACAAACATACTGACTAAAGCAAACTAATACATTCTCTGACACACATCTTGCCTCCATTGCTGTTGCTATGTAGCCTGCCTTTTGTTGTTAGGAGCGCTCACACCATATTTTTTAAATTTTTCCTATGTTGCCTGCACCTGGTGGCCCTTCATTTCCTGTCCAGTGTGTGAGGGCGAGGGAGCAGAGCAAGGACATCACAGCTCCCTCACCCCCCACCTACTATTCGCGCAGCTAGCCGCCTGCCTCCACAAGCACCCAACTTGCCGCCCGCCTCCTGCCTGCCGGGCTCACAGATCACAGACGCCAATGCCAAATTCCTAGGTGCCATGGCGACCTGTTGAGCCCTGTAGTAATATATATTTTTGTATGGCAATTTTGTTTTCTGTGATGGCTATTAAACTTATAAGACAAACATACTAACTTCTAAAGTTTTTTCACATTAAAATTCTATATTAGTACTTGTATTTTGCGACCTGTAACTCTCAAAATAAACACAAATCCTACACATTATGTACTTGATAAATCAATACACATAATTTATTTTTAATTACTTTTCCTAATCTTAAAAATTGTGAAATCAGTGAAAAACTTATTTTCACCCATTATTTTTTATTTTTTAATAATAAATGATATAGATAAATATATATATATGATGATGATCACGCAAATTTGTATAGAAAGCATTCTCATTGAATTTTTTTGTTTGGTGTACTAGTCGGGATCAACATCCCTGCCAGTGGGACTAGCCAGCCTGTCAAGGCAAAGCGCATTTGTAGTATATCACAGTTTGTGAGTGAGCTTTTTATTTTGTGTAAAATTTTTATATCTGTTTTGTGCCTCAATGTTTTTCTGCATATATAATACCACCTCCATTAATATACGGATATTAATGATCCGGTCAGAAGTGTCCCTATGTGTAACAAACTCAGCCTGAAATGTGGAGCAAATCCTAGGTTTTATATTGGCTCAGAACTTGGACAACTGCCTCTGTCCTAAACAAACCCTGTAGGCACTGTAAAGAACAATAATACCTACAAGGTAATGCGTTCAGGAGCAAATTCACTTGTATATGGCTTAATTGATACAGTTGAATAAAGTTAATATCTAGAACACTAGATGATAATTTCACCAGGATGTATGGTGTGTATACCTTTAAATCTGCTACAGGCAGATTCTATTTGTTACACACCAAATAATCTGCTTAATATAAAGCAGTAACTTAGTACAGATTAACCATATGAAAACTGGTTATCTGTTTGATATTAATATACACACTGTTATATATAGTGTGTGTTTCGCTTTAAGTGATCTGTTTGCAGACTAAATAGTGCAAAAACAATATTGGACTTTCAGTAAAGAGATATATAAAACTTCATAATCTCTATACTTAATATTAAAGTACAGTCACTTAAAATACAAATAAGCAAAAATAAAAATAAAAAATAGAAATTTCTAAGAAACACTATTAAAAGATGAATGATAAAAAATAATGATATAAAAGTTTATTCACAATGCAAAAATCATAAAAGAATAATCCCAAATGGAATAAAATACAAATACAAAAAATAGGAGCCAGGAACGGTCAGCAAGTCTTTAGCCAATGCAGATATTACACAGATGACTTTATACACACTAGGGATCGACCGATTATCGGTTTTACCGATATAATCGGCCGATATTCGGTATTCTCGGCAATATCGGTATCGGCCAATTCAGATACCGATATTGCCGATAATACCTCCTAGGACCCCCAGGCTCATTACAAGCCCGGCGGTCCTGGGGGGGGCGGAGAGCAAGCGCTTACTCACCTCCCAGCAGCTCCTCCAGCTCCCCAGTGCAACTCTCGCGAGACCCGCGGCCGTCAGAGCGTTGCCATGGGTCACCGTGGCAACGCTCCGCGCGACACGCTGGCCGCGAGAGTTGCACTGGGGAGCTGGAGGAGCTGCTGGGAGGTGAGTAAGCGCTTGATGCCTGCTCCCCCCAGAGCTCAGCCAATACCACTGGACCACCAGGAACTGTCATATCCCCCTTCCCTGGCCAGGTAACAAGCAGGGAGGGGGGACAGCAACAAAAAAATTAAATCTAAAAAATAATAATAATTTAATAAAAAAATGCCCCCTCACACACACTCCATTATATACACATACACTACACAAACACACTGTGTATATAATGCAGTGTGTGTATAGTGTGTGTGTGTGTATACAATGCACACAAATACACACACTGCATTATATACACACACTACACAAACACACACTGCATTATATAAACACACTACACAAACACACTGCATTATATACACAAACTATGCAAACACACTGCATTATATACACACACTACATTATATACACACACAGCATTATAAAACACACTACACAAACACACTGCATTATCACTACTCTACAGTGTGTTTGTGTAGTGTGTGTATATAATGCAGTGTGTTTGTGTAGTGTGTGTATATAATGCAGTGTGTTTGTATAGTGTGTGTATACAATGCACACAAATACACACTGCATTATATACACACACTATACAAACGCACTGCATTATATACACACACTACACACACACTGTATTATATACACACACCACACAAACACTGCATTATATACACACACTACACAAACACACTGTAGTGTAGTGATAATGCAGTGTGTTTGTGTAGTGTGTTTATATAATGCTGTGTGTGTATATAATGTAGTGTGTGTATATAATGCAGTGTGTTTGCATAGTTTGTGTATATAATGCAGTGTGTTTGTGTAGTGTGTTTATATAATGCACACTACACAAACACACTGCATTATATACACACAGTATACAAACACACACACTCTGCATTATATAAACACACTACATTCACTATACACACACACACACACACTACACAAATACACACTTTGCAATTTACTATATACAGCATTCACTTTATGCACACTACCCACACACTACACAAACACTCTGCTTTCATTATATACACTACACTAATACACACTGCATCCACTACACAAACACATTGCATCCTCAACACACACTACACAAACACACGCTGCATCCACTACACACACTACACAAACACACACAGCTCCCCTGTCTAAACACACTGCATCCACTACATGTGGCATGTATATTTTGTGCATTTACCTTTAGAAATAGTTTTTATTTTCCAAAATGGTAAATGTACAGAATATCGGCAAATTATATCGGCTATCGGCATGAAAGTTCACAGAATATCGGTATCGGTATCGGCGCTAAAAAATCAATATCGGTCGATCCCTAATACACACAGTAACTATTGAGGATTACAGTGGATACTGTTGTATCAGAACGGAATGATTTTACTTGCCGGCTGCTGGGGAGGTTGGCGTGCGTGCCAAACCTCACTCTGATTCTTAGGTGCTGGCAGTCCGTTAGTCCCCAGGTCGTGAATGCCGTATGGGGGAAGGAAAGAATTACTTCTGCTGGCGTCTGGCTGCTCTTCGTATCCTGCTCACTATCACAGCAGGATACGAAGAGCAGCCAGACGCCAGCAGAAGTAGTGAAGCTAGTGAAGTAGTCCCACTCACCTACCCCTTTAAGAATTGCATTTTTTCGTTGATGGATCTGCATGCAATAGTGGTTATTGTATAAGAGAGGGGCAGTAAGTGGGGAAAAGTGCAAAATACAGTGCAGGCTAATCACCCCAAAATAGGGATCACTCCCAGTCCCAATAAAATACGAACAAATACGTATAGTTAAAAACATATACCACCGGGGGCGCCACAATCACAAACATGTGAATATATTTACCACGTTATATTCATGGGTATACATATAAGGAGATAAAAACAAAAATATATATGGTGAAGTATTTAATAACAAGCAAAACAAAATGATAAAAACAAATGCACTCACAAATGTAGTTGCACAACAAGAACATATGTCTTAATTGTGCTGAAAAAGCTTGTCAGCCCTTTCCTGGGCTAAAGTCCCCTCTTGTAGTAGGATCCCGGTTTTCAAAAGTTCCAATAACTTCCAGTGATGATTTACTCGAGGCTGGATAAGATCCAAAGATACTAGGGACACTGGCAAACTTTTGACCGCTCGACGCGTTTCGTCCGATCGACTTTTTCAAGAGCTGTGTGTCTCTGTTCTTCTTCCGGCTTTTTAAATAATCAAGTTCGCGCTGCTTTCAGTACTGCGCGCATGCGCATTGCGGTAAAAATTTACCGCGCATGCTCGCACATCCAGCTTGAAACGCAGAACAACTTTATTGATACTTTATGCCGGCAGACACATTTCCGTACCGGACCACTTGGTCTTACGGAATAATATGTGGGCACTTCAAACTTGTGCATCATACATGATCTAATGTTCATACATAGAATACTGGCAAACCATCTTTCTTAAGGAAACCAAAACATTTTAAAAGCAAGATAAAAAACATTTTAAGTACATCACATTTTAGAATTCTACTGTTAGAGATGAGAAATTAAACATACTATAGAAAGGAAGATTGAGCATACTATAGAAAAAATATGTAATAGAGACATAATATTACGTTTTATACAATGTTGCAATACTTTATTTGTATATAACAGACTATATAGAAAACTGGTATTTGTATATAACAAACTGTATAAATAACTGATAATCATTTTATTCGGATGAGAGACCTGGCGAAGACATCATTAGATTCTGTTAAAATAATTCATAAATCAATGAGAGATTAGTTCATTAAAAATTAATTCATTAAAAAAATTAATAAATTATTAATAAAAAATAGTAAAAATTGGTGCAAGTTAATACCAATTCTATGGAAACAAGAAAAATGTATAATATAATAATAAAACAACCAATTAATAAAGGGGACTTCTAAAAACCCAAATTCTTTATAAATAATTTATAAAATTCAGTCCATAAACACCAATAAGTCCAAATCAACATTTAGACCTCTTGGAAAAGTGGTTTTAAGTCTATGAATCCACTCTGTTTCTTTCATGGCTGGCGCTTTTTCCGTATCACCCCCTCTCCAGTGTGGGATTATCGTATCTATCCCTATACATCTAAAATCTTGGAAACTAAAATGGGTGAAATTTATACAATGTTTGGGAACGCTATGTTTTATGTTTCCTCTTTTTATCCCATTAAAGTGTTCCAAGATTCTAATATGGAGTTTTCTTATCGTACGACCCACATATTGAATGCCACATTTACATTCAAGTAAATAAATTAAATTTTTTGTCTGACAATTTATAAAAAATTTTATTTTAAAAACTTCTTTAGTGGCAGTGCAGGTAAATTCTGTTTTCTGTTTTTGGAATTTACATGTACTGCACTGCCCACATTTAAAAAAACCTTTTGGTTTTTCTTTAAGGAAATTACCCGATGTGGCTTCTTCTTTAATGGGTTTGATACGAGGTAAAGCGCTTGGAACTAAAATAGATGTAAAATTCTGGGTATTTTTATAGATAATTTGGGGTTTACTTGGTAAAATATTCTTAAAAAATTGATCTTGTTTTAAAATGGGCAAAAATGTCTTAATAGTTTTCTCTACAAGATGAGCTTTATTATTGTATCTAGTTAGAAAGGAGATACTGTAATCCTTCTTGTTTTTCTTTTATACCTTTTTATTTTTTAAAAGTTTATTTCTATCTTTGTTTTCTATCTGTTTTTCTGAATTAATCAAAAGTTGAGATGGATAATGTCTTTTTTCAAATGTTTTATTTAACATTTTAACCTGTTCTTTAAAATCACTTTTGTTAGTGCAGTTTCTAAGGAGTCTCGTTTGTTGTCCCTTCGGTATATTATTCAGCCAATTAGGGTGGTGACAGCTAGAATATTCTATGAAGCTGTTCCCATCCGTTGGCTTAAAAAAAGTTTTATTACAAACTACTCCTGATGATACAAAGAAAGAAAGATCTAAAAAATTGATACTCTCCGTCTGAATTTCAGCCGTAAAACGCAATCCATAAGTATTATTATTGATGTATAATAAAAATTCTTCTAAAAGAGACCTATCCCCTTCCCAAATAATAAGGACGTCATCGATATATCTTCTCCAGAGCACCAGGTTCGCACCAGTGGATTATTATTCCAAATTTTCTTCGCTTCCCAATCCGCCACAAAAATATTTGCATAACTAGGTGCGAACCTGGTGCCCATTGCAGTTCCACAAGTTTGTACCTTCAAACCAAAAGAAATTATGAAAAAGGATAAAACGAATGATGTCTAAAATTAAAGTGGCTTGTGCTTCATGCATATTTATATCCTTTCCCAAAATTTCTTTAATGGCCTCAATACCTTTCTCATGATCAATCGACGTATACAAAGATGAAACGGCTACCGTGGCCCAGATGTAGTTATCTTTCCACACCATGCCTTCTACCTCTATAATAATTTGATTTGAATCTTTAATGTATGAGGGAGCTTTTGGAACATATTTCTGTAAAAAATGATCTACATACTATGAAACATTACTAGTCAAAGAGCCAATGCCCCTAATTATTGGCCTCCCCGGAGGATTAATAAGTGACTTGTGAATTTTTGGCAAATAATAAAATATAGCCATTTTTGGAAATTTAATAAAAAGATATTCAAATTCGTCCTTCTTAATAGTATTTTTATTAAAACTTTCTGACAGTAATTTAAAAAGCTATTTCTTATATGTTTCCATAGGATTAGATTTTAAAATAATGTATGTGTCTCTATCATTTAAAATTCTATACGATTCTTTCAAATAATCATCACGATTTAGAATAACTATACCCCCCCTTTATCTGCCTGTTTTATAACAAGTTCGTGGTTTTCTTTAAGTTGTTTTAAAGCATTTTTTTCTTTTTTAGTGAGGTTCTCCTTTCCATTATTCTTTGTTATTGTCTCGAATTCATTTAGAACCATATCACTAAAAACCGGGATGAAATCTCCCTTTTCCCAAGTTGGAAAAAACTTCGATTTATGACCTGAATATAAAATCTGTGGGGATATAGATTCTATAATTTCTGTCTCACTGTTATCGCCAAGTCCCTCATCCTCTCCTTTCTTTTTCTCAAAGAAACGTTTGATAGTCAGTTTCCTCAAAAATTTCTGAGCATCAATAAAATAGTTCAAATTGGTTTGGGCCTTTTTGTGGGGCAAATTTCAGTCTATCTAAAATGCTGGCTTCAGCTTTATTCAATTTGTATTTAGAAAGATTAAAGATACCTTCTAGACTATCATAGTTTTTATTCTCTTCTGACTCTTTCAATAGTCTGACGTTTCTCCCTCCTCCATTTCCCCTAATCCTCCTACGGCTCCTAGGAGTTTTCTCTTTTTGGGTGGGGTTTGAGCCGAACTTAGAGGGGTAAATCTGTTCCTCTGATGCCAATGATTTTTTATTGTTGGACTTCTCAAAACTTGGTTCCTTTGTCCTCTTCCTAAAAAATCTTTCTGTGTAGTTCTTACACTATCTTTTGTCCTATCTGTCTCCATAAATTTTGATTTGTCCTTTCTCCTAACTATGGGATTTTCATATTTCGTTCTCCCAGATTTAATTGGGGTATTCCACTGAACCCTAGATGGTTTTTCAATCTTTCTTCTATCGTCATTTTTATATGTTTGTCTCTCTATATTAGGACTTATTGGTGTTTATGGACTGAATTTTATAAATTATTTATAAAGAATTTGAGTTTTTAGAAGTCCCCTTTATTAATTGGTTGTTTTATTATTATATTATACATTTTTCTTGTTTCCACAGAATTGGTATTAACTTGCACCAATTTTTACTATTTTTTATTAATAATTTTTTACTTATAATTTTTATTAATAATTTATGATTTTTTTTAATGAATTAATTTTTAATTTTTAATGAACTAATCTCTCATTGATTTATGAATTATTTTAACAGAATCTAATGATGTCTTCGCCAGGTCTCTAATCCGAATAAAATAATTATCAGTTATTTATACAGTTTGTTATATACAAATACCAGTTTTCTATATAGTCTGTTATGTACAAATAAAGTATTGCAACATTGTATAAAACGTAATATTATGTCTCTATTACATATTTTTTCTATAGTATGCTCAATCTTCCTTTCTATAGTATGTTTAATTTCTCATCTCTAACAGTAGAATTCTAAAATGTGATGCACTTAAAATGTTTTTTATCTTGCTTTTAAAATGTTTTGGTTTCCTTAAGAAAGATGGTTTGCCAGTATTCTATGTATGGACATTAGATCATGTATGATGCACAAGTTTGAAGTGCCCACATATTATTCCGTAAGACCAAGTGGTCCGGTACGGAAATGTGTCTGTCGGCATAAAGTATCAATAAAGTTGTTCTGCGTTTCAAGCTGGATGTGCGAGCATGCGCGGTAAATTTTTACCGCAATGCACATGCGCGCAGTACTGAAAGCAGCGCGAACTTGATTATTTAAAAAGTCGGAAGAACAGAGACACACAGCTCTTGAAAAAGTCGATCGGACGAAACGCGCCGAGCGGTCAAAAGTTTGCCAGTGTCCCTAGTATCTTTGGATCTTATCCAGCCTCGAGTAAATCATCACTGGAAGTTATTGGAACTTTTGAAAACCGGGATCCTACTACAAGAGGGGACTTTAGCCCAGGAAAGGGCTGACAAGCCTTTTCAGCACAATTAAGACATATGTTCTTGTTGTGCAACTACATTTGTGAGTGCATTTGTTTTTATCATTTTGTTTTGCTTGTTATTAAATACTTCACCATATATATTTTTGTTTTTATCTCCTTATATGTATACCCATGAATATAACGTGGTAAATATATTCACATGTTTGTGATTGTGGCGCCCCCGGTGGTATATGTTTTTAACTATGCGTATTTGTTCGTAATAGTGGTTATTGTGCTTGGAGTTTTACTTTAAACTAACCTGGTCTTTGCACACAAGACTAAGTAGTGCCTACATTGTCTTATGGTATATTTATTATTGTTACGACACGTACCGTCGGGTAGATGAAGCCGCCGTTTAGTGAATAATCCCCTTCTCCAGAAATGCAGTTTAAATCCAGCCGACCGCCAAACTCCCGAACGAAGTTCACGAACACGGCAACTCCCGATCAGCAAAACAGTCGAACGCCTTCAAACAGCTAGAAATAACGAAAGCGCTGTCCCAGTAATAATTCCCCCACAAACGAGACCAAGCTCGTCTTGAGGGTCAAATGAAGATCTGTTTAATGGGGGCTACCTGCCCGGTATTTATGCAGGTCTCCACAAGGTGGACACTCCCCGAGGGGACCTTGTGGAAGATTGTAAAACATATTGGACAGTAGCCAATCGCAGTGGCTTCAATAATAGCCCTTCCCCTCTTACCCATAAATCCGTCTTCTCTACCCCGGAGATAATTAGGAAGAAACCTAATTATCTCCCAAGGTAGAGACAATCGCCATTTTAACTTACAGTAATAAAAATACATTAAAATACATAACTGAAGAAATACCGAATGCATATAGTTCGTGTAACGCATCCCCAGACAGCCTGGATCTGAATGCATGTTTTCACAGAATAGCGCTCAGATCCGATGTATCTAGTCGAATCGCCATGGAGTCAAAGTCTTTCACCAGTCCTTCGGTATACGAATGGCTCCATGGGATGGCTGTCTGGGTGAAAGTCCATACGAATGAATAAAAACTCCCGAACGACCGACGTTCGCATGCCTTGTCGAAATGCAAGGTAGGCAGCAGCTTCCAGCGGTGTTCGGTAGTTTAAGTGTCCGTTTTTAGTTCCATACAGTTTGTACCGAACACCGCTATGCGTTCGTATGTCCCAAAATGGCCGCTGCCTCGTGGTCGACATGCGAACGACGACCACCCGTACGAATGGAATGGAGAGGTGTCTGCGGTTAACCACAACGCTCTAATTGGGGCCAAGAGGTTAACCAGCAGCACACTCCTCTCCTGGGTGGTCGTTCGTTCGGTAGTTTCAATCGGTAGTTTGCAATTTACACGAACGGGGGTATATGAACAGGAAATCCAGCGAACAAAGGGAAACAGACGAACCAGCAATACAGATGAATCTGTCACAATTATATTTATCAAAAGTCACAAATTTAACCAGCCATTTGAAAAGAGACTTATTCATAGACCAGAATTGTGCCAGGTTTAAAAGAAATGTGTAAGTAACTATGCATTTCCAGAGGAAATGCATAGTGTGCTGCTAAAAGATCCAAAAAATTTAAACAAAGAACACAAAGGAGAAGAGACCACTGGATCACCCGGGACTGCACAAAAAAAGTATTTTAATGGCGATCACCCTCATCTCCCACATACTATGCTCCTTCCCACACTGTCACCCTCAGCTCCTGTCTGTGTAATTATGTGTCATTGTGTTTGTCTGGGTGTATTGCTGTGTTAGTCTGGGTATGTGTGTTTGGAAGTGTATACACTACACACAAATTCACACCTGCATTCAAACAAAAACATGCTTACATTCAAACACACAATCAGTGCTCGACAAATCCCAGGTGCCTGGTCGCCACGGCCACTAAAAATTTCGCTCTGGTATATAGGATGTGCCAGCTCTCTAATTAGTGCGGCCGTCACAGATAATATTAGAGGGGGGAGCATGAAGATAGGCGGCTGCCCGCGGGAGCATGGAGGTAGGCGGCCGCCCTAGGGAGCATGGAGGTAGGCGGCCGCCCTAGGGAGCATGGAGGTAGGCGGCCGCACTAGGGAGCATGGAGGTAGGCGGCCGCCCGCTGTAGCATTGTGGACAGCGCGCAAGGGAGCAGTACTCTGTAGCTCCTCTCTGCTCCCTCGCGCTGTGTAATGATGCTGGGAGCCGGAAGATGACGTCATTCTGGCCCCAGCATCATTACACAGCGCGAGGGAGCAGAGAGGAGCTACAGGATGACCCACTGGACCCCAGGAAAGACCCACTCAGCTATCCCAAAGGTAGGGAGGCTGAGTGGGTTTCAATTCAAACAAAAATGTGTGTGTGTGCCTGTCAGTGTCTGTATGTATGTATGTGCAAGCCTCTCAGAATGTGTGTGTTAACGCTTATGTGTGTGTAAGTCTGTCAGAGTGTGTGCGTGCAAGGGACAGGCTATAGACTCCAGGGACAGGCTATAGACACCAGAACAACTACATCAAGCTGTAGTGGTTCTGGTGACTAAAGTGTCCCTTTAAGAATTGCATTTTTTTGTTGAAAATGACTGGCTCCTAGATTCCAAACAATTTTTTATTTTTTTTTTATTTTTTTTACACATGCACTGCAGTTAAACGCAACAAACACAGCCCTGTATTAAAAACACTAAAATTATATTCAAACACCTATCCAATCAAATACCAACACTACACACAAAAATCACACCTGTATTTAACCCCTTAACGCCGTTCTATGCCGTCCCGCTTTCAGCCCCAGGAGCCAGGATTTACTCACCTCCGCCGCAATCCTCTTCTGAGGGCTGCCTGACAGCCCTCCCCTTGCAAATGAGGCCCCCAGGGGCCATGTGATCGCTCTCAAAGAGCGATCACATGGCCCCCTATAGCTGGCTGTGGATCTGCCAGCAGGGGGACTGTCTGAAATATCAGAAACATAGAATGTGACGGCAGATAAAAACCATTCGGCCCATCTAGTCTGCCCAATTTTCTAAATACTTTCATTAGTCCCTAGTCTTATCTTATAGTTATGCCTATCCCACGCATGCTTAAACTCCTTTACTGTGTTAACCTCTACCACTTCAGCTGGAAAGCTATTCCATGCATCCACTACCCTCTCAGTAAAGTAATACTTCCTGATATTATTTTTAAACCTTTGTCCCTCTAATTTAAGACTATTTCCTCTTGTTGTGGTAGTTTTTCTTCTTTTAAATATAGTCTCCTCCTTTACTGTGTTGATTCCCTTTATATATTTAAATGTTTCTATCATATCCCCCCTGTCTCGTCTTTCCTCCAAGCTATACATGTTAAGATCCTTTAACCTTTCCTGGTAAGTTTTATCCCGCAATCCATGAACCAGTTTAGTAGCCCTTCTCTGAACCCTCTCTAAGGTATCAATATCCTTCTGAAGATATGGTCTCCAGTACTGTGTACAATACTCCAAGTGAGGTCTCACCAGTGTTCTGTACAATGGCATGAGCACTTCCCTCTTTCCACTGCTGGTGGGAAATGAAAAATAAATTAAACATGTTTTAAAATAAAATAATTTATATGTAACATCATACAAAGTGTATTTTAATATTAATATAAGTACATATATTAGTATTAAAATACACTTAGAATGATGTTACATATATAATTATATATATATATATATATATATATATATATACGTATAATTACAATAATAAATAATAAAATAAATAATATTGAAACATAATTTAATATAAATTATATATTCACATTTAATTTCATTCTAACTGCATTTTGTTATTAATATATATATTATATTGGTAACAAAATACACCAATATATTGGTAACAAAATACACTTAGAATGACATATATCTAATTATATATAAAATACAAATAACCGTAAATATATATAAATACATATAATTACATAAAAGATTACAATAGTATACACGTAGAATTTAAGTACCTATAAATGCATATATATTAAAATTCTACATGTATATTTAAGTAGTCTTTTAACATAATTATGTGATTTGATTAATTAAAATTTGATTGACATGCCTGACAACATAGGCAGAAAGTGGAGAGAATTTAATCGCAAGCACTATATTTGACCCTGTAACGCTCCAAGACACCATAAAACCTGTACATGCCGGAGTAAAAATGCCTCTAAAGCTGATTGCTATGGTATGCCAAGTTTATTCATTTTGAAAATACGCATTAAAAGCAAGTAGGTCTCAAAAAATTAACATTTTCAAAAGTGGGTCTCGGGTGACGATTTTTTCTCATCTAATGGTTATGAAGGTTGAAGTAGTAACCCTGCAAGAATGATCTGCCTACTATTTATTCATGTAAATCCTGCCATGACAACCTGCAAGAGCAAAACAAAACCCTGATATTAGGACAGTCCCTCTAAATCGAGGACTGTTGGAAGGTATGCAAAATACTTTTATTAGAGATATAGCATGTAACTATATATGAATTCTGCACAATGAAAGTGCATATCCACACGAGCATACAGATAGATGGATAGATGGATGTGTGTTCTACTGGAGCGAAACATAACGAGTAGAATGTATAAAACAAAAACAAAACCATATCGTTATTTCACTGTGACACAATCACGATTTAAAACCGCTCTTTTCAGTTAGACTCACGCACACTTGCCTCGCTCTCATGGATAAAAATAAAATAAATAAATAATCAGTCGAGCAGCTTCCGGAAACGAACGCCTTTAAAAAGCGGAAGTGACCGAAAAATATGTAAATAGGCGTCACTACGTTTTGAAGTAACGGCGTTCAAGAACGGCGTTTATGGAATGGGAATAGATCCGCTGTCTAATGAAAGGCTGCTACGCGTAGGTTGCGATGCAGCGGTGGGTTCTGTTTACAAACTAGCCCTAGAATGAAAAGGAAATCCCTAAATTGTTTACTGATCATTTGCAAATATGAAGCAAGCAAAGTGCATGATCTAAGGCAGCAGTGATTTGAAAAAATGAATAATCGTTGAAAGGACTCCATCCCATAATTTCGAGATTGAGATAATGCATAATTTTTGCACGTGTGAAACAAGTAAATAAAATTGATAAACTTTTCACGCAGTCCGTGTACTCCCACCCGCCCTTATATACTAATCCATTTTAATGATGGATATGAGAAAGCAAAGCCCTAAAGTACCCTATATGCAAACTACATCTCGCAAATTATGACATTTACCATGCTTTTCTTTGTTCTGTTCAAAAAGCTCAACTTGGGGAAGTTAATTTTAAGGGGACCTGCTTTTTTTGTTTACACTTTTCACAGCTCTTAAATTCCAAAATAATTTTAATCTATAATATAATATGATGTAATTAATGTCCTTTGGGAAAAAAAAAAACAACCCCAAAATCCATCCACAGTTCAAAAACATCACATTTGACAGTAAGAAGCCATTTGTAGTGGTGCAGTGCTGCAATGTGTAAGTATGATTATTGCAATCATTGTTCTCTTTGCTAGTCACTGTTTTGACGGCCATGGATATTGCAAATCTTGTATTTGCTAAAGGCAAATACTGTTGAAATTTGGTCATTCTGATCGAATAAGCATGTCCGGTTTAAAATCATTAAAGGGACACTATAGTCACTAGAACAACTATATCTCAATGTAGTTGTTCTGGTAAGTATAACCATTGCCTTCAGTCATTTTCAGTGTTTACATTGCCCCCTAGCATAGGCGTGTGCAGCTTATTGCATTAGGGTGTGCACCCTAAAGCACAAGCACACGCCGCGTGTATATGTATGTATATATATATATATATATATATATATATATATATATATATATACGCACACACATACATACACTGCAGTGTGTGTGTGGTGTGAGGGTGCTGGTAGTGTGATGTGTGTGTGTGTGTGAGGATGCTGGTAGTGTGGGTGAGGGTACTGGTAATGTGCTGTATATGTTAGGGTCCTGTTGGTGTGCTGTGTGGGTGTTGTGTGTTTGTGAGGGTACTGTTAGTGTGCTGTGTGCGAGGGTGCTGTGTGTGTCTGCTGTATGCTTGGGTGATTTGTGGGGGTAGGGGCAGATTAGTTAATAAATATCCCCCCTCCCTTCTTACCTTATGTAGGGAGGGGGGACCGTGCTGCTGCCTTCCCTGGTGGTCCAGTGGAGGTGGGGACCAATCAGTTAATATCCCCCCTCCCTTCTTACGTTATGTAGGGAGGGGGGATCCTTGTTGCTGCTGCATTCCCTGGTGGTTCAGTGGAGAGTGAACTCTAGCCTGCGAGAGGAACCCGGCGGAGGTGTTGGTTAGAGCTCCACTGGTCCTCTCCAGCCTCCCTCCATGCTGCTGTGGGCCGGTGGACAGGGAGGCTTAGAGCAGAGCTGGTGCTTGGATAGCGTGGTCTCAAAACATAGGCGTGCCGCAGGGATTATGGTGTGCCCAGGCACACCCGGCACACCCCGTGCGCACGCTTATGCCCCCTAGGGACACCTATGAGTGGCCACTCTTCAGATGGCCATTGGAGCTGCTTCCGGGGGCAGTGCTGCACAATAAAATGAAAGTGCTGGTGCGCAAAATGTACAAAAACACCCTTAGTGAATATAAACAGCCTCTTAAGGTGATACTTGAAATTCACCACTTAGGTGTACACCCAGAGTACACCTACGTGGTGAATTTCGTGTACTCTGGGTGTATACCAATAATTGTTGTAAAACCAATAATTAAGTAATATTGTAATTTAACCAACAATGTGACAAATACATTATACTTGCAAACTTGTAAGTGCACAATTGCGGTATCTAAATAGGAGACAAAAGAAACACAGAAGGCACTCCTAGTGCAATAAAATTACAAAGTTTAAAATATATGTACAAATTCTATAGGTGTTCAACTCACAAGTTGAGAGTGGAGGATCAGCCCCTAGAGTGCGTGGGATCCAATAGATGCTCGTGACCAGGGTTGCGGGTAAGTAAAATTTCTTTATTCCAAGTACAATAAAAACATATGCAGGAAAGTAACAAGTCCACTGTCCAATCACCTCTAGGGATGAAGGACACTCGAGCTGTAGCTGCTGTCCTCATTCCGATCGTGGCTGTTATTGCCGGTATAGACGCTTCAAGCACTTCCGCGTTCCTGGTCCCATGACGTGTTTTGCCCTTCCTCTTGGGGCTATCTTCTCCCACATCTCCACCATCCACTCACCAGCCCTCTAGGGATGAAGGACACTCGAGCTGTAGCTGCTGTCCTCATTTCGATTGTGGCTGGTATTGCTGGTATAGACGCTTCAAGCACTTCCGCGTTCCTGGTCCCATGACGCGTTTCGTCCTTCCTCTTGGGGCTATCTCCTCCCACATCTGTATGCAGAGCTCCTGGCCGTGATCCAATCGGCAATTATCACAACAGTCTCAATTATACAACCAGTCTATCGAAAAGTCTTTTAAATATTATAAAAACCATCAAACCTAAAATTAATAACCCAAACAATCAAAAGGGTTAAAATATGTGTGAATCGGAAAAAAACTAATGGCAGGAATAATTTAGATAAGGAAGCATACATGGACTATAATAGTGTATAAACATATAAAGAACACCTAAAAGTGTGAAACAAAATACTGAATATATATTCGAGTATAAGCCGAGTTTTTCAGCATATTTTTTATGCTGAAAAAGCCCCCCTTGGTTTATACTCGAGTGAGGGTCTGTATTATGTCAACCTACATTGCTATAATACAGACCAGGACAAGCCGGCGGTCCTGGGGGTGGGGGAGGGCACAGAAGCCGTTACTTACCTTCCCTTCAGCTCCCCTGTCTAAATCTCGTGAGTCCCGCAGCCGTCAGAGCGTTGCCACGGGTTAACATGGCAAAGCAGCACACAGACTGCAAGAGTTAGACGGGGGAGCTGCTAGGAAAGTAAGTAAGAGCTTCTGTGGGACCCCCCACTGCTCAGTACATGCCACCGGACCACCAGGGATTGACATATCCACCCTCCTTAACCAAGTATGAAGCAGGGAGGGGGGGGGCACTAAAAAAAGTAAAACAAATAAATATTAAAATAATAAAAATGCCCTCCCCCCACCCAGTTTACACACACTACACAAACACACATACACTCGGCCTTATATATATACACACACACTGCATTCACACAAACACACTATTGTCCTCCCCCCCGGGCCCACCCCTGAGTGGGGGCCCTAAAAACTAATTGGGGGGGACCTAACGTCCTCCCCCCTGGCCCCCACCCCTGAGCAGTGGGTGGGGGCCCTAACTACTAATTGGGGGGGAACTAATGTCCTCCCCCCTGGCCCCCACCCCTGAGCTGCCCTAAATAAAAAAAATAACCCCTCCCTCCCCTGGGTGACTAGTGGTCCCCAATCCCCTAGTCACACCACTCCCCCCAAAAATTAACCCCTACCTACCCCCCTCACCCTAAAAATAATGAGGGGGGACCATTTAACTAAGTACCTGAAAAAAAATAATAAAACTTACCATTCGATGTTTTCTTTCGATATTTTCCCACGCTGTGTAATTTGACTCATAACTCTCTGAATCCACCAATCAGAGTGTTATGAGTCAAATTACACAGCGTGGGAAAATTCCAAAGAACTTTCCCACGCTGTGTAAAATGACACAGAGCACTCTGATTGGTGGATTTCAAACCAACTAATCAGAGTGCTGTGACAGGTAAATGTAGAGACTTACCTGTCAGTCTCTTCATTTACCTGTCAGAGCACTCTGATTGGATGGCTTAAACCCACCAATCAGAGTGCTCTGAGCCTAATTGCAAGACGGGGCAAGGCTTCCCCCGCCCTGCAGAGCTCAGTCTGCGCGGAGCCCTCGCCGGGTGAAGATGGATTATTATTTTTTTGCGCTCGTTTTTATTTTTATTTTTTTAGTGCGTCAGTTATTATGGCTTTTTATTTGGCCTTTTTTGGGGGCTGAAAAAAGATTTTAGAAGAAAGAAAACATCAAATGGTAAGTTTTTTAAAAAATTTTTTCAGGTACTTAGTTAAATGGTCCCCCCTCATTATTTTTAGGGTGAGGGGGGTAGGTAGGGGTTAATTGTTTGGGGGAGGGGGTGACAAGGGGTTTGGGAGGGCTATTTTTTTTTTATTTAGGGCCCCTACCCACCGCTCAGGGGTGGGGGCCAGGGGGGAGGACATTATGTCCCCCCCTAATTAGTATTTAGGGCCCCCACCCACCGCTCAGGGGTAGGGGCCAGGGGGGAGGACCCTTCCCTAATTAGTATTTCCCTAATTAGTATTTTAGGGCCCCCACCCACCGCTCAGGGCAATATGTCCCCCATTCAGGTTATGAGGGGGTCTTTTTTACATTGAGCAGCTGTTTAATAGACATGCCCCTACTCGCGGTATAGCGAGTAGGGGCATAATTTACTAATACTAAGTAATCTTTACTTAGTATTAGTAAATTTGTCTGAAAGACCAATTTTCAGCCTTTTAGTAGATAGCTCCCTAATACCGTGGGAATTTGGGAGTTATCTACTTATTCATTCCTGTCATTACACTGACTGGCCAAGTAACTTACATTTTATATGAATGTAATTTACTTGATTGTTGTAAGTGTTGCAAATGCTTACAGTTGAATCTTGGCTATGTTTGTATACTTTTTATTTAAAATTGTATACAGTGTAACATTCTTCTTCTTCCACTGGGTAAGTATATTAGTACTTAGGCAATACTGTGCTTCGGAACTTCGGCACTTTGGAAATTCTGTTATTTTGGAACTTCAGTACCTCGGTAATTCGGCACTTCGGCTATTCGGATATTCGGAAGTACCCGAATTGCCGGGAATTCGTCCGAATTCATATTCGGCCCGAAACGAATTGCACATGTCTACTCCTTACCAAGTTCATGATAGTAAGGGACTGAGAGCGGCCTTTGTTTATGATGTTACATGCCGCCAAGTTATCAGAAAAACACCTGACTGATTGACCTCTCCATTCTTTACCCCATATGTGTGCAGCAGCTACGATCGGAAAGATTTCAAATAGTACTGAGGTGGTGTTGAAATTCTCTAATGAGGTAGTCTCTAGTGGCCACGAGTCGTACACCCAATCATTACCAAATATTGCTGCATAACCCATGGCACCTGATGCGTAAGTCCAAACTACCGGGGAATCGTCCGAAATGGGGGGAACGAATAGTGACCTGCCATTCCAAGAGGACAGGAATAGATGCCACAGTTTTAAATCTGCTCTAGCTGGTTCGTCTAAGATAGCTGGGGAATCGTCGTCAGGAAGACCATGTAAGAGAGAGAGAATTCTGGAAATAAATGACCTCCCCTGTGGAATTATCCTCATAGCAGAATTAAGTGACCCGAGTAGTGACTGGAGCTCTTTCCTGGTGCAAGAGCCTTGTGAGGTGCAGATGTTGATGTATGTAAGAATTCTGTCATTAGTAATGTCTGTTTTACTTAACCACGCAGCCTTGCCGGAATGAATGATAGCTTGTATGGCATCGTCAATTCTTGCGTATTGAAGAGAGAAGTCTTCGGACGGAATTAGTGCATTTAAGCTAGGTGTAGTGGAAGAGTGAGGTTATGAGTCTCTTTTTATTATTAAATTTCCATGTAGCTATGCCTAGAGGGTTTGTTCTCCAGGAGGTGAAAGGTGGTGTTGTGAAAGGCCCTATCATTAAACCGTTGTTAATTTTTTTATGTAGGAATTCTTGTAGACTTCTAGGGTCTGTGAGTGCTGATTGTAGGTTGGGACATTCCAAAATTCCTGTGGGGAGTGTAACAAAACCTGTGTGAAACCCATTAGAAAAAACAGATGAGAGAAATTCTACCAGATGTAAAGAAGGATAATTAGACAGGTAACGTTGCAGTACAGCCTGTTTGGGCACATTGTTTTAGCATGCGCTCTGTAACAAAGTGAGCACACGTGAAGGAGTCTGCAAGCACTGTAACTACAACCTCTGGCATTGAAATTGTTACAGACTTGAGCTTTACCCAGAAAAATGATTGGCCTGCCTAATTTGTCTCTCATTTCTCTCTGGGTTGTGCTGGGTTGATATTCAGGGTTGGCATTGCTGGTTGAGGGAATTGCTATGTTGTCGGGACAAAAGTTAACCGTATGAGCTGCTGAAGAGCATATAGGCGCAAGAAGGTGTTTTGAGACCCGCAAAATGCCTTAAAAATTGTTTGTTGTCTAACTGTCCCCAGT
Organism: Pelobates cultripes; assembly: GCA_933207985.1. NCBI lineage: Eukaryota > Metazoa > Chordata > Amphibia > Anura > Pelobatidae > Pelobates > Pelobates cultripes. Next base: position 146,874,717 of record OW240919.1, read on the forward strand.
CGGTGTTTGTATTATATTGGGCCAGTGATACAGCTGACCTGGATGCAAAAGATTTTTGATAGTCGTAAAAGGCTATTTACATGCCAAGTCAATAATTGTATGTAGGTATAAATCAAGTTCTTCTTTACGGAGGGGAAAAGCTGTACAAATTACGTCTCTATATAGACCGAAGGCCAGGACAAATTCAGGGATGTTAAGTTTCCTGTTTAGTCTTGGGTCTCTAGACTTCAGTAGTGAAGCCAGATTAATGTCTTTCCCCTCTATAATGTCACATTTTAGATTTTGTGGTATTAGTTGGATAGGGTTTATAATATTGGTATTTTTAGCGGGTAAAGAGTTATTGTTACCTCCTGGGTTAGGCTCTGGCTGGGCTATAGGTACTGGTACCTCCGCAATGGTTGGTGTATTATTTGATTCCAGATTATCCAACCTACTATTTATTGTGGCTACGGAAGACTAGTGTCTTCCGTAGCCACAATAAATAGTAGGTTGGATAATCCTAATGGGAGGCCATCATAATGTGCAGTTCTGACCGGCTGTTTTGAACATTAAATTCAGAACTAGGGCCAGGTCTTTCATTGTCTTTCATTGTTAGTATTTAATAAGCAAAAAAATCCAGCTTTCCTGTGGCCGGAATAGGGATATTTCTCTTTTTAAGTTCCGTGGTGATTTTTTTGAGTTGTCCAGGATCTATAGCTGGACGCTGGGCTGGCCAGTGCAGTTTGCCTTCTCTGCGAGCCTGATCTGTTAGGGGTGCTGGTAACCGATAGGTCGTCTCCTCGTATGGAAGCGTTAGACATGCTATGGGTGCGAGACAAATAGCTTGGTTAGTATGGTACTCGTGTAGATCTGCAGTAACCCAGTTTATTAGAGTCCCTAAGGCAAAATTGTATTAACTTAAGATAGGTGATAGGTGACGCCCTAACCTCTTGCCAAGTGGCTTTGAGAGGCTCTAAATATGATTTGGCTCGTGGGGCGTTTGTGCCACTGAGGTGGGTGGCAGGGTGTTGGCCTCTCAGTGACACGTATAAGATTGTAAAATCGATTGGCCGTGACGAGTGAGGCCCTAATTATGACTTGATGCAAGGCTATAACTATGCGTTGGGCCGATTGGGCTTGAACCTCTGATGGAAGGAATGATTATTGGCCTTGCGGGACCACTCCACTGGCAAAATCCTTGTTGGCAATCCCAGAGGTCAGGGTTTATTTTAACCTTACTGTTTTTTGATTATTAAAACATACCTGCTGTTTTCCTGTATGACGTATTCGGTAGTGGTAAGAATGACCCCTACTTGATCCTAAAATATGTCATAATAATTGAGTTATAACCTAACCCCCAGGTGTATGAACATTGAAATGACACGGCTAGGCATAAGAGTAGATACTAACCATGTATAGATTGAAATATATTTGGAAGACTTGGCCTTGTCCTGGAAGGGCGGTAACTTGAACTAATGTTGGGAAAAACGTGACTTATTTAATTTATAGTTCTGGTTACCAGAAAGGATTGCATGGAAAATACTAGTAGGCAGGTAATTTAGAGGCCTACCTCTTTAAATAATGCACTTGTATTTAACCAAGAAGGAACCGCTGTAACCAATGTCAGTAATTGTATAATCTTAAACAGGAGGGAAAATAAAACGTCATTAATTGTTATATTATTTATATACTGCATAGCATTGTAAGGAACAAATGAAAATTGTAAAACATGAAATGCATTAGGGGAGCATGCCTGTAAAATTATAGAGACGTATAAGACAGAACTGGAGCGTAAAATAGTCTCCCAATTATCCTATTTAACATACTTATATTACTATGTAAAATACATTAGCTATGACTTTAAGGGAAATGACCCTGCAGGGTTTAGCCGAACGTACTTCAGTGATTGTATGAACGTAACAGCCCTTAACATATTGTGATAAAGTGAAGGCAGATAGGCCTTTTAACCCCAGGGGGAGTATGTGTAGGATGTGTTGTAGGAAACACAAAACACTGTTTAGTTATGGGCCCCTGGGGTGGAGCATTTGGAGAGAAGGGTGGGCCAATGCTCCACTCCACAGTTTAGTGGTTTTCTGGGGAGACATGGATCCAGGCCAGGGTTTTTTTGATCGTCTCCAACCCACTGCTCAGCTGCAGTTAAGGAGCTGTTGCAGTGGGAATAAACTCCTCCCGACTATGCAGAAAAAGGAGAGGGATTGCTGGCTTCCTCCCAGGAAGCAGGTAGGAGAGAGAGGCTGTTCTCTCCAGATAGTCAAGGAGACTAGGCACTTGGAGTGCAGAAAGGAAGCAGTCAGGGCAAGACTGGCTTGGAGCACTGGGAGTGCAGAAAGGAAAGCAGTCAGGGCAAGGCTGGCTTGGAGCACTGGGAGTGCAGAAAGCAAAGCAGTCAGGGCAAGGCTGGCTTGGAGCACTGGGAGTGCAGGAAAGGAGCGCAACAGGCTAGCCAGCAGAGTGTTGCTAACTAATAAGGTTGGTGCCATTGTTTTGTTTAGTTTAACCCTGAGAGATAGGGAACCTAACGTCAGTTAGTGCTCAGACGAGCTAGGTTTTTGTTTATAGGGTTTTCTGTTACATTTGTTTTCATTTACTGATGTATCCTGTGTGAACTTACAAATAAAGTGCCTGGAGTATTTGCAATTACAAGGACTGTGCATGTTTTTGCCCTAGAGGACCGTGCTACCTGCTGACAAGGATCACAATATGGTGGAGAATGCGGGCAAAGTAGCACAGTGAGGGTCTGTGGGTGTGCCAGTCATCTGGTAGTCTGCTTGAGGACTTTTATTTTGGCAGACCTGCTAATCAAATAAGTAGCACTGCACCTTTAAGACTGTTACCCGCTTGGTGCTATAATGGAGGACCTGCTGAGAGCTGTGGTACAGGCAACGGCTAAACAACAAGGCACAAACAGTTTCCTGGCTGCACAGGTTAAGAACCTGAGGGACGCTCAGCAGGAGCATAGAGCTGCCCTTACTGAGGTTTTGCAGATTGCCCCCTGCAGGGAGCGTGGGGACAAGGGACCCTGTAACCAAGCTACTGACATCCTGCATGAGATGACAGAGGCAGTAGAAGAAGTCTTCAGCAAGCTGAACAGCATGGAGGCAGCAAAGCGTGATGTTGAGAAACACGCAGGAGAGAAAGAACAGGAATTAAAAGGCAAGAAGGATGAAATTGAGCCTGAAAGAAGTGATAAAATGGAAGAGGGTGAAAAGCCAGCTGGATCCTCCAAGGAACAAAAAGAAGAAAAGTTGGTAAAGAGTCCAGCAAAGCTAAAGGAAAAAGCGGAATTGCCAAGAGGCAGTGATGGTGACACTGATGTCATGCGCCAGAGTAAGAAAGAGCAGAAGAATCAGAAGGGAGAGCGAGACAAACTGATTACTGAAGTTGACAAGTGTTTATTTGAGAATCAAAACATTGCAGCTTCACATGAAAGCCTCAAACTTGCTCTGAGTGGTATCACAACAGATAAAGAGGTCTTTGAAAAAGAGTTGGTGGTAAGCAAAAACCACCCAGAAGGTGTAAGTAAAGCTAGTGGATACAGCCAGGGAAAGAAAAATGAAGCAGAAGCCCCTGATGTACACCCAAGTGAACAAGTCAAAGGCATGAAAAGCAGACTGACTTGGGGAGTCAGAGAAGACAACAGCAGAGGAGCTGAGCAAAATGGAGAGAAGCAAGGCACCCCAGTGGAGTATAACAATGCGGTGCACTGTTTAGTAGCTGAGGCTACCCATGAATGTCGACCAGCTGTTGAACAGTTTGGCAGAGAAAAGCAAGGCCGAGAAGTAGTAGCAAAACGAAGTCAAAACAAGAAAGGCAAAGTAGCCGCTTCTGATCTAAGCCAAGAGAGAGCGACAGTTACAGAACCAAGCTGTGATGATAAGATGGGCACGTCCGCAGCTAAGCCAGACCAAGGCAAACGTCACAAAGTAGGTGACATTGGCATAGCAGAATTAAATATTTCAGAGACACCTGGTATAGCTACAAACACCTTAAAGGATTGTTCGGAAGCCGTAGAACTGGATCTGCTGGCAAAGACTACTGCTACAAGGCCTGGGCACACTGACTACCTGGAACAGCTGCCAGATTCTGGGAACACAGTCATGGAATTAAAGGTGGGACTCGGACTGCCTGACCGGCTGTTTGATACCGGGGCTGTCATGATCCAGCGAGAGGCCATGACTGCGTCTCTGGACACCCCCAAGGGAACAGGGAGACCACCAGACAGCCCAAAGGAAAGCATTGCTGACGTTGAGAGGTGGCCACTCAAGGCTGAGCAAGCAGAGGAAACCAGACAAAGGAAAGATGAGCTATGCCGGGAGTCTGGGCCTCCGGCACAAGAACAGCGCTCCATACGAGACCAGACTGAGAAAGAACTCATATGCTTCAACTGCCACATGCAAGGACATATTGCATATAACTGTCCTGAGAGTGAAGAGCCAATACAATGTGACGTAGGAATAAGGGCTCTGCATAGGATAGTATTGACTTGCTTAAAGATGTGTATGGTGACTGGTGGTGGTGTTACAGCACAGCTAAAAGTGGTGATGGTGGTAGGGAAGAGTGCACAAGCACTGACAGATTCAGGGAGTGAGGTTACTCTGATGAAAAGTGTTCTGTTCCAGCCAGAGTATGCAGCTGCCTACCTTGATGTGGTGTTTAACAGGGCGGACTGGGTAGCACACCTGATGAAGGTCCGGTTAGTTGTAAATAATGTAAAGGCTGCCGGTTTGACCGATAACACTGCTACGTGTTATCTGGGATTTGATAACTATTTGGGTTATCCACTGGGGCGGGGGCTCCTTAAAATACAAGGGAGCAAGGTAGCCGCTATCTACAATAGGCCACTTCCTGTAACTGAGAAGCTAGTCAGGGCTGGTAGAGCCCTAGGTGTTATGAATGTTCTCGGTTTGTGTTCTAAGGCCGCTCGACCCGATGGGTCTGAGCTGGGGAGGAGGATATGTGATAAAGTGAAGGCAGATAGGCCTTTTAACCCCAGGGGGAGTATGTGTAGGATGTGTTGTAGGAAACACAAAACACTGTTTAGTTATGGGCCCCTGGGGTGGAGCATTTGGAGAGAAGGGTGGGCCAATGCTCCACTCCACAGTTTAGTGGTTTTCTGGGGAGACATGGATCCAGGCCAGGGTTTTTTTGATCGTCTCCAACCCACTGCTCAGCTGCAGTTAAGGAGCTGTTGCAGTGGGAATAAACTCCTCCCGACTAGGCAGAAAAAGGAGAGGGATTGCTGGCTTCCTCCCAGGAAGCAGGTAGGAGAGAGAGGCTGTTCTCTCCAGATAGTCAAGGAGACTAGGCACTTGGAGTGCAGAAAGGAAGCAGTCAGGGCAAGACTGGCTTGGAGTGCAGCAGTGGGAGGCTGGCTTGGAGCACTGGGAGTGCAGAAAGAAAGCAGTCAGGGCAAGGCTGGCTTGGAGCACTGGGAGTGCAGAAAGCAAAGCAGTCAGGGCAAGGCTGGCTTGGAGCACTGGGAGTGCAGGAAAGGAGCGCAACAGGCTAGCCAGCAGAGTGTTGCTAACTAATAAGGTTGGTGCCATTGTTTTGTTTAGTTTAACCCTGAGAGATAGGGAACCTAACGTCAGTTAGTGCTCAGACGAGCTAGGTTTTTGTTTATAGGGTTTTCTGTTACATTTGTTTTCATTTACTGATGTATCCTGTGTGAACTTACAAATAAAGTGCCTGGAGTATTTGCAATTACAAGGACTGTGCATGTTTTTGCCCTAGAGGACCGTGCTACCTGCTGACAAGGATCACAATATATACAGTCTGTTAGGGATATTTTGTGCCGTTCGTTTAGTTTAACACAAATTATAATGTAAAAATGGAAGTTAAATGAAAGACTTAGGGAACCAGACGAATTTTAACACGAAATGCATGAAATGCTTTGAACGTAGCTGTTTAAACGAATGGAACTTCAACTGATTTGTACGTGTGAATTGTAAGCGTGGCAAATTAACGAAAGTTTACACAAAATGCGGGTTTTACATGAATTTACATGAACCGTTTTACATGAATGAACGGTTAAACGTGACAGTTTTTAGGCGGACTGACTTTTAGCAGATATTGAATGAATGGAACTGTGCATGGAAATAGACGAAAGTTTAAACGAATGCCAGATTACATGAAGTACAGCGGTATATGAACGAAAGTTTTTTTATGAGAGTTACAGCCGAACGGAATTGTTTAAACGAACGTGTGATTAACGACTAGTGCAGAGGTGCGTCCGAATGATTGAGTATAACTTACAGTTAGCTGTTCGTATGCTGGCTTCCTTTGTTATACTCACAAACTCAGTAAGGAAAGAAAGTTTGAAACGGCCTGCCGGCAGGCTGGAAATGGTCCTGTGAACCGGAAGTAAACAGAAGAACTTCCAAGATCGTTGACGATAGGTAAGCAGGGGCTCACTGGGTTTAAATAGGATTAATAGTCCCTCCTACAATTTCAGGCCAAGCACACACACACACACTTTTATTTCCTATATATGAATAATATAATATATACATATATGATTTCAATATAAGTGTATATATCTCAAAGTACACTTATAATGAAATCATATATACCGTGTATACTTAAGTATAAGCCGACCCAAATATAAGCCGAGGCACCTAATTTTACTAAAAAAAAAAAATAAAACACGGGAAAACTTATTGACTCAAGTATAAGCCTAGGGTGAGAAATGCAGCAGCTACTGGTATATTTCAAAATAAAAATAGATCCCAATAAAATTACATTAATTGAGGCATCAGTAGGTTAAATGTTTTTGAATATTTATTTACAATGTGTGTATATAATGAATGCAGAGTGTGTGTGTTCAGGGCCGGCCTTAAGGGTGTGCGAGCTGTGGTCGACACAGCTCACACATGGCCGGTGTCAGGGGAGCTAAAATAGATTAAAAAATAATCGCGGCAGCGGGGGCAGGGCTTAACGACAGGCAGAGGCGGGGCTAATACATACCCGAAGCCCCTGCACAGGAAGAGGGATGAGGGAAGGGAAAACAACCAAATGCATCCACTCCCCCTTCCAGACAAAAAGAGGTAAGTCTGTATGTCTGTGTGTGTGTGTGTGTGACTGCCTGTCTGCCTGTTTGTGTGACTGCCTGCCTGTGTGTGAGACTGTCTGTCTGTGTGACTGTCTGCCTGTGTGTCTGCATGCCTGTATGTGTGTGTGAGACTGTGTGACTGTCTGCCTGTGTGTGTGTGTGAGATTGTGTGACTGTCTACGTGTGTGTGTGTGACTGTCTGTCTGTGTGACTGTCTACCTGTGTGTGTGTGTGTGTGACTGTCTGCCTGTGTGTGTGTGTGTGTGTGTGAGAGACTGTCTGTCTGCCTGCCTGCATGTATGACTGTCTGTGTGACTACCTGCCTTTGTGTGTGACTGTCTGTCTGACTGACTGCCTGCCTGTGTGTGTATGTGTGTGTGACTGTCTGCCTGCCTGCCTGTGCATGACTGTCTGTCTGCCTGCCTGTGTGTGTGACTGCCTGCCTGTGTGTATGTGGCTGCCTGCCTGTGTGTCTGCATGCCTGTGTGTGAATGTGTGTGTGTGTGTGTGTGACTGTCTGTCTGTGTGACTACCTGCCTTTGTGTGTGACTGTCTGACTGCCTGTGTGTGTGTGTGTGTGTGTGAAACTGTCTGCCCGCCTGCCTGCCTGCCTGTGTGTCACTATTTGCCTGTGTGTGTGTGTGACTGCCTGCCTGTGTGTGACTGCCTGTTTGTGTGACTGCCTGCCTGTGTGTGTGTGTGTGTGTGACTGCCTGCCTGTGTGGGTGTGTGTGTGTGTGTGACTGCCTATGTGTGACTGCCTCCCTGCATGTGTGACTGTCTGCTGTGTGTAACTGTTCGTGATTGTGTGCCTGTAACTGTGTGTGACTGCCTGCCTTTAACTGTGTGTTTGACTCTGTGACTGTCTGCCTGTAACTGAGCATGTGTGACTGCCTGCCTGTAACTGTGTGTGTGTGTGTGACTGTCTGCCAGTAACTGAGTGTGTCTGACTGTCTGTCTGTAACTGAGCGTGTCTGACTGTCTGCTTGTAACTGTGCCTGTAACTGTGTGTGTGACTGTATACAGGCAACATGTGAGGGGGGAGGGGCGGGGGGGTTGCCGTGAAGCCTTGTCGCATAGGGCGCCTAATGGCCTAAGGCCGGCCCTGTGTGTGTTTGTGTAGTGTGTGTATATAATGAATGCAGAGTGTTTATGTGTAGTGTGTGTGTTTGTGTGTAATGAATGCAGAGTGTGTGTGTTGTGTGTGTATATAATGAATGCAGTGTGTACACTTCAGTGTGTGTGTGTGTGTGTGTATATATAATGAATGCAGAGTGTGTGTGTATATAATGCAGAGTGTGTGTTTGTGTGAATGCAGTGTGTGTGTATATAATGCAGAGTGTGTGTTTGTGTGAATGCAGTGTGTATTTAATGCAGAGTGTATGTGTGTTTGTGTAGTGTGTGCAAACTGGGTGGGCGGAGGGCATTTTTATTATTTTAATATTTTTATTTATTATTTAAATATTACATTTTTAAACTTTTTTTTTAGTCCCCCATCCCTGCTTCATACTTCGCCAGGGAGGGGGGCTATGGCATTCCCTGGTGGTCCGGTGGCAGGGGCTGTGCATTAGGGGCCCACAGAAGCTCTTATTTACAGCAGCTCCCTGTGTAAATCTTGCGTGGCAACGCTCTGATGGCAGCGGGACTCGAGAGATTTAGACAGGGAGCTGCTAGGAAGTAAGTAAGAGGGCCCCCCACCCCCCTTCTGCGGGCCCCCCACCCAGGACCGCCGGTCTTGTCATGACCGCCCGGCGGTCCTTTAATTATTTTGTAATATATTATACATATATATATATATATATATATATTTTTTTTTTTACTTTTTAGCAGCCTGGGGGACTGACAGCTCAGACAGTGCCCCTGCTGGCAGCTCCTAGAGGGCCCTGGAGGGCCGGAGCTGCTGCTGGAGGACTGATGGGATCTCCGGCAGTCCCCCCTGACCGTGATTGCTGTGGATTGCATATGTATAATTTTTTTAAAATAATTTTTACAGTTTAATTATTTAGAATATATATATATTATAAACTATTACATATTATTACAATATAATATAATTGTAGAATATTGCATATTCTATGTTTCTATTGATTATATGTGGATGTGACATAAGTAACAGATGGTATAAGTCACAAGGCTTTCTTTGTCCCAGAGCTCTGGAATGTGGATTTGGGGGTCTTGTCCTTATATGGCTAGAGTTATAGTCTGACGTCATTATGTCACTTCTATATAGTAACAGAGGGACACAAGGTCGCTTTCTGTCTTGGGTCTTGGCTCTTGGCTCTGTACAACGATGTAACTCTCCCATCAGAAGTACAGCAATTACCATCTGCTGTTGAATGTCCATTATCCTGTAACATCCTTTGTTGTTTTATTATGTATCTGTAACTAAGAATAAACCTGAAGAAACCGTAAGTCAGATTGTGTATTAGTACTTTTCAATAATATATATTATTGTGGCGAGCATTTGGCCCAAGACTATATATACAAAAGACGTATATATATATATCAATTAACTTAAGAAGAAGAAATTAAGAAGATTTAACAGTGATGATTCCAAACCAGATTTTACATTGGCGAGCCAGCCAATCTTCTATTCAAGTTTTGTTCCCACTTCAAGGGGGGAGAGAAAAGAGTCGAGTTACAAAGCTATTTTGGAACTGGGAAAACAAACTTGAAGAGAAAAAAAGAATCTAAACTGACTATTATAGAAGAACTGTGATACAATGTGAATTCTAGAAGCAAGCACGTGGCAGAGATTCGCAAGCGTCCAGAATCAAGCCCAGAACTGCGCAGCTGTGTGGATGAAGCAACAAAATAGACAGAAATAACTGATCTGGTAAAGCGTGACAAATCCATGTGGCAATAAATCAGGAAAGCATTCCTTCAGTCAACTGGACATCGACTGTTGAAAAGAGACTTTTCATCTGATCTGCAAACTTTGATGGAAGATTATACAGAGTTCATTCGATACAAATTATTAACAGACTTAAAAAGAAATAAAAGATTGACACTAACCTACATATATATTCCTAAATATTAACAAAGAAGAAAACAGACAATGAAAAGGAATTGAAAATACTATGTATGAGTGTATTAATACCAAAAGAGAGTACTTATAAATGTGTAACACATGGAGTAAAATTTTTATGATAGGATAGTATTATGAAAAGAACTATTATATTATGACCTATACATAAGATGACAAGTATCAGAGGTAGATAAAATATGAAGTTGATAAAATAAGGATCATGGTTACTTAATGCTACAAAGATTGAGTTCAATAGTATTTCATAGATTCACTAGAATAAATATTTTGTTTAGAATCGAGGTGAAGTAAAACAAACTATGGTAACACAAGGAAGAAAACTAAGGAAGGATAATTTATATTGATTAATATTAAGTAATGGTATACATTAAGAATCCCTTGGATATAATAGTTCGGAGATCCAAGAGGAATTGAATTGAAGTTGAGTTAAGAGTACACAATTATATTTGACCTAAGTCTATAAAGGTATGCACTAGGGAGAATAGGTTTCTGGATATGACGGTATCCAATGAATGAATAAGTTGTTATAAGTGATTTTATGATTTCCCTGAGTTTGTTAGACACAGACTAGGAATAAGAGTTTCTGGGCAGTATGACCCCAAGTTTATTTTATTTTAGTCAGTTGAAGTGTACTAAGGAATATGGATTGGTCAGAACATTAGGACAATCCTGCTTGGCTATTACATTAATAAGTCATCACAATGCTAATGAAGAGAGTGATGCTAATGAATTTATATTATTCTTTCCAAGTTCTTTTAAAGTAAACCATGTTTCTGTTGAATGAAAAATTTGTACTATTCCACTACTACAAGGTGGAATTTTAGTGAAAATTATAATTATGTAAACAAAAACAAATCTATGATAGAAAGATTTCTGGGTGAAGAATTTCTAGAACAATAAGTATTGTCAACACCATGAACATTATTTGAAGAATTATCATAAAACTTCATGGTTGATAACAACACAACCTTTGAAGGTTTGCAAACTATTATGAGTCTTATAAGTAGTGTTGATTTATTTCAGTTAGTGACAGCCTACTGAATATACAAATGTTATGTTCAAGTAGTTATGATATAACATGCATATGGATATCAATACATAGCTGAAAGAGAGGGAGTTTGAAGTAAAGTAAGCAGTATGGGGGATAGAAACTCGACCTTCCAAGAACTTTCATATAATAGAAAGTTGTGACTACATCTTGTTCTATGTTCAATGAATGTGATACGAGTGATGTATGAATGGACACGTTAGTGACATGGTGTTATGGTTTTAAGACAAACCATAAACAGAGAGAATGTAGAATATTGCATATTCTATGTTTCTATTGATTATATATGGATGTGTGGATTGAAATAAGTAACAGATGGTATAAGTCACAAGGCTTTCTTTGTCCGAGAGCTCTGGAATGTGGATTTGGGGGTCTTGTCCTTATATGGCTAGAGTTATAGTCTGACGTCATTATGTCACTTCTATATCGCTCTCTGTCTTGGCTCTTGGGTCTTGGCTCTGTACAACGATGTAACTCTCCCATTAGAAGTACAGCAATTACCATCTGCTGTTGAATGTCCATTATCCGGTAACATCCTTTGTTGTTTTATTATGTATAAGTAACAAAGAATAAACCTGAAGAAACCGTAAGTCAGATTGCATATTAGTACTTTTCAATAATATAGATATATATTACTGTGGCGAGCATTTGGCCCAAGACTATATATACAAAAGACGTATATATATTGTAACGGACCGTTTCAGCACACAAGGGGTTAAAACCGTTTAGGCGATCGTCCCCTTCCAGAGATGCAGGCACATCTACTGCAGAACACCAATCCGCCGAACAGGAAACCATATGAATGCTGTAAGCAGCCGAATAGGAAAAACCATACGAATAGGTTTACACTCCTAGCAGTCGAACTGGAACAGCATACAATAAATCCTCCCAAGAACGAGACAAAGCTCTGTGTTGAGGGTCAAGCAGTGAACAGTCAGAGCTGTGGGTTTATTGTGCTTATGTACACATTAGTACCACCCACAGGGTTTTGGAACACAACCAATAAACACATACAATACACTCAGACACTCCCACACAAATTCCTCCCCTCTGCATGTGATTCAATTACCTTACACAATGGGTAATGTAATTTAGCACAAGCAGAGAAATATAATTTTTCCACATTATTCATAACTTGAAAAGTATGCATCACATTCACATAAAACATTTTCGGAATCAGTATACTCCAAATACAAACATACGTCAAAACCATACAAATTGGTCCAGTGGTTCAAAAGATAGATTGTAGTCCTTTGTGACCACAGGAAGCATGGCTTTTCTGCCCAAAACCAGTTCCACAGAGTCTTCTATCCTAGAGATAATTAGAAGTAATCCAATTATCTCCAAAGACAGAGGCAAAACTCCAGTGAACACATGGCAGCAAAAAGACAGTAAAATACAATAAAATACACAATGTTACATTTATGACATAAAATACAGACATGCAACATATGCCCAGATTGCTTAGGTCTAAGCGCACATTATTACTGAATGGCGCTCAGAGCACACACATACAGTTCAATTGCCATGGAGCCAAAGTCTTTCCCATAGTCTTTCATTATACGAATGGGCTCCATGGCATAGCTATCTGGGGTATCACTGCTCAAACAGGGCAAGCACCAAATGACCTGGTTTTCTTGTCTTTGCAGGGGAAAATCAAGCCTTTTAACATGGGGCCATAATCCAAAGGCAACAGGCGAGCAACCAGGCTTCTCCAATGCAATGTGGCGAGATTGCTCTCGTCACATATATCAATTAACTTAAGAAGAAGAAATGAAGAAGATTTAACAGTGACGATTCCAAACCAGATTTTACAATAATAATATATTCTAAGATTATAATCTCTAAGATTTGAAATCATTGTTTAGTGAATAAGCGAGTGCGCTGGATTCTGTATTTTGTATAGTTTGGCCACATGTATGCATGTTCAGGTGAGTGCAGCCCTCTTGGTTTTGTTTGTATATTTGGGAGTCCAGGCCAACTCCTTGGTTTTGCACCCCTCCCTGTCACAGGTGCCTCATTCCAGGACCCTATTTAGCCTCGACTTGCAGAGAGTCCCAGGAAGGAAGTACCGTATATACTCGAGTATAAGTCGAGTTTATCAGCACATTTTCTGTTCTGAAAAACCCCTACTCGGCTTATACTCAAGTCAATGTCTGTATTATGGCAACTTCCTGTTGGGGGCTGGCAGAGAGCTGTAACTTACCTTTCCTGCAGCTCCTGTCAGCAACCTTCTCTCTCCTCCGTTCTGGTCAGCTCCAGTGTAAGTCACGCGAGAGCCACGGGGTCAGAGCATTGCCATGGGTTACCGCGCACACACTGCACTCATACACACACACACTGCACTCATACACACACACACTCTGCATTCATTATATACACACACTATAAATAAATATTCAATTAATATAATTTTGGGGGGATATAATTTTATTTAGAAATTTACCAGTAGCTGCTGCATTTTCCACCCTAGTCTTGTACTCGAGTCAATAAGTTTTCCCAGTTTTTGGGGTTAAATTTAGAGGTCTCGAGTATATACGGTATATATATATATACACACACACACATACATACATAGATATCTTGAGGAAGACCTGCAAAGGTCGAAATGTTGATCAGATTTATGTAATAAATGTGTGTAATATATACACACACACACACATACTCTGCTGTGTGTGTGTGTGCTGCGTGAGGGTGCCGTTAGTGTGATGTGTGCTATGTGGGTGAGGGTGTTTGTGTGTGTGTGTGTGTGTGTGTGCTTGTGAGGGTGCTGTTAGTGTACTGTGTGTGTGAGGGTGCTGTTTGTGTGCTGTGTGTGAGGGTACTGGTAGTGTGCTGTGTTTGTTAGGGTCTTGCAAGTGTGCTGTGCTGTGTTAGGTTTGTTAGGGTCCTGTAAGTGTGCTGTGCTGTGTGAGGGTGCTGTGTGTTTGTGAGTGTGCTGTTTGTGTGAGGGTGCTGTGTGTGTGTTTGTGAGGGTGCTGTTAGTGTGCTGTGTGGGTGCTGTGTGTGTGAGGGTGCTGTGTGTGTGAGGGTGCTGTGTGGGTGCTGTATGTGTGTGAAGGTGCTGTGTGTGTGCTGTATGTGTGTGGGTGTTGTGTGTGTGAGGGTGCTGTGTGTGTCTGCTGTATGTTTGGGTGATTTGTGGGGGTGGAGGTGGGGGCAGATTAGTTAATAAATATACTTCTTACCTTTTGTAGGGAGGGGCGACCCTGCTGCTGCCTTCCCTGGTGGTCCAGTGGAGGTGGGGGCAGATTACTTAATATCCCCCCTCTGACCCCATTACTCACATTGTTTTCCTACTGAGTTACTGTTTTTCTAGCTATCTCAAATCGAACCATTAGCAGGTCTACTAAAAGGGACTGTAGACAAGCGTTTCTCTGAGAACATTTGTGTTTCAGGTATTTAACATTACGTTTCGTTTATCTTACGTTAATTCCATATTTTATGCCCTCACTCTGCCTTTCACGATTACTACGTTCACGTTTAAAACCTTTACGTTAAGAGGGGTTTGTCTCGTTATGTCGGAGTTCCTCAATACTCATACGATCATATGTTACAAATTTCGATATCAAGCACGTTCTACGTTTTTGTACATTTCAAAACATCCAGCAGGGTGTTGATTTTCTGTTATGCTATCGTTCTTTTCCATTTAGTGATTACTCAAATAGACGAATACATCAGGTAGATGGTAATTTCCCCCCCTTTTTTCTCTACCCTTTGGCTGAGATTATATTTTACATCTGCACATAATATTACTTTTTAGGTCACAATCAGACTCTTCTCATTAACAAATTACGCTCTCATCTGCTCATTAAGGGTACATTCTATTTATTTCTGCTGAGCACAGTTTTCTCCTTTCTATATCACGATTCACAGCATAATTGGTGATTTTTACTTCAATATGTGTCATTCCCAGCTCTTCTATCTCTGGTTCTATTCAGTCCACTTAGGCAAGTATGTTTACTCACATTCAGGAAACAGACAAGCCCTGGCTAGGGAGAGAGAACTGGCTCTTAGGGTTAAACTTAGTTTCACAGTCCCGCGAGGCCAAGCCTTCATCTTACAACGGAGGTTTTGCAAAAACGGCCCAACTCATAGTTACCGTTCTGCCGGGTTTTTAGTCAGGGCATGACGTCACGACCATACGTATTTGTCTCTTTACTGTCACAGAGAGGCCAAAACACTGCCACAACGCTTTGTGGCCAAGAACCCCCATGGCCCAAATCATAGCTAGAGCCTCTCTGTAGCGGTACTTACCTTACCTGGGGGCCAGCCGAGGTCCTCACTTCCCGCCGCGCGTGGCTCTCGAATGAAGGCAGCACAGACCGCGAGATGTGTGTCCCGCCTAGCTCTAAGAGCGTGCCGCGCGTCTCGGGCACGCTCTTAAAGGGCAGAGGGAGCCAAAAGATGAAATGTCCCCAGACACATTCCCCAGACACTCACATTTTGGGGGCGTTGATATGACAAGGGCCAATCAAAGTAAACTTTAGGGTATTTATACTTACCTCTCCCTTAACTCCCAGCCCTATCGTGGTTTCTGTTTCAGTTCCCTTTAGCGCTTGTTGTGTTCAGTTGTGATTTTCGTGCTTGAACTTGGCTTTGTATCTGACTCAGTTTATCTCTCTATCCCTGTTTTGTCTTGTTTGCCGGCTTACTGACTACTGTGTACCAGACCTTGGCTAGTTTTTGTTCTCGCAGCCTCTTTGTTCCCTTGACCTCAGCTTGTTCTTGACTCTGTCTATTCTCTGCTATACGGCGAGTCCAGCCATTCTAAGGTCCGGTAAGTCGTATCTGCTCTATCTGTCGATTGTTGAACTAAATCTTGCGTGTAGGGGTAAACTACCGTGATACTCTCACCGCCACTTGGCAACTAGCCAGAGTTAAATAAGTTATTTGCCTAACAGCACTAGCTAGCAAGCAAGTTCTGCATATGGGATATCATTTGCATTCAGAGGTGTGTATATTATTACTCATTACTATTTTTATTTACAGGATGTTGCAAGAATCAGTTCCTGGAGACAACCTGTCTCTCCATGACACTCCTACCAGCCCCATATCCCAGCAGACTCCAGGTAAGTTGTCAAACTGTTCTTAAACGGTTTGACTACTTACTCTGGAAAGGGGTGCCGACGCTCCTGGCACCATAACCACTACACAGAGTAGTAGTGGTTATTGTGCATGGAATATTTCTTTAAATAATCTACAAGTTCCCCTCCAGGGCTCAGGCTCTGGATCCGCCACTGGTATATGACATGTATATTAATGTGTGTATTAGTTATATATATATATATATATATATATACCTATTATATTTACACATATTAATGTACATTTATATATGCATAATACACAGAGAAATTTCATTAATATGTACCTTATTTAATGAGCAGATATTGGCTCAGTCTTGTTGCTAGGTGCATACTCCAGCACAATAACATATTTAAAGTGAAAAGCACACCCACAGGACTTCAAAATAAAAATTTTTTACAGTTGTGCCCTACATACATTCACCATTTCAGTCCCATTAACAAGCTTTCCTTAATATGTCAAGGTAGTTGGACTGAAACATTGATTACATGCAAAGGCACGTCTGCTTAAAATAAATCTGCACTTTTGTTTATTATGAGTGCGCTTTTTACGTTGAAGTACTTTTTAATTTTAAGTTATCTGTTCTAACTCTGTATCAGCACACTATGCTGGCACGACGCATTATGGGGCTGGTAAATATTTTTTTTCCAGGGCTGCTTTTAATTCCCAGTCCGGCCCTGGGCAAGGTAGGAGGTAGGAGTACGAACAGAGGTTAGACGTAGCTCTCTGGCAGAGCGTATTAGGGAGGATAAGTAGGTCGGCGCAGCATTGTTTCGAGATTTTTAAGCAAGTATCAGGATCTTAAACACCTTGGCAGCGATCCTGAGAAGTAGAGCGGATGGTAGCATCATTGACTTGGAGGGAAACAGACATGAGGGAGGGAAGACCAGAAGTTCTGTTTTAGACAGGTTCAGTTTAAAGAAATAAGCAGCAATCCAGTTGGAAATAGCAGAAAGGCAGTCACATGACATGAGTCAAGAGGGGTGGTGAGAAATCAGGGGAGGACAGATAAATTTGCATGTGTGATGGAAGGCTCCTTGACCTCAGGCTCAAGCTACAGATGACCGAATGACCAGTCTGTTTTTATTATATTCGCTACCTTATTTACACCCTAAATGCTAGTGAACTAGGGATAACCACACACGAGCAGGATTTGGGAATTGTTATAGACAACAAATTAGTCAGCAATATGCAATGTCAATCTGGCTAAGGCCAGTAAGGTTTTGTCATGTATAAATAGGGGCATAAATTCTCAAGATGAAAATATAATTTTGCCTCTTTATAAATCGCTGGTAAGACCACACCTTGCATATGCTGTACAGTTTTGGGCACCTGTTCTAAAGAAAGATATCATGGCACTAGAAAAAGTGCAGAGACGAGCTACAAAATTGATAAAAGGAATGGAGCATTTTAGTTATGAAGAAAAAATTTAAATCTCTTTAGTTTGGAAAAACGGCGCCTGAGAGGGGATATGATAACATTATACAAATATATTCGGGGCCAGTACAAACCATTATCTGGAAATCTATTCATAAACAGGGCTATATATAGGACACAAGGTCACACATTTAGGCTTGAAGAAAGGATATTTCATCTAAGGCAAAGAAAAGGTTTTTTTTTACAGTAAGAGCAATAAGGATATGGAATTCCTTGCCTGAAGAGGTGGTTTTGTCAGAGTCTCTACAGATGTTTAAACTGCAATTGGATAAATACTCGCAAAAACATAACATACAGGGATATAATTTCTAATTAGTGGGGTAATTGCTGCTTGATCCAAGGAAACATCTGACTGCAATTTTGGGGTCAAGAAGGAATATTTTCCTAGTTTGTTGCAAAATTGGAAGCGCTTCAGACTGAGTTTTTTGCCTTCTTTTGGATCAACAGCAAAAACATATGTGAGGAAGGCTGAACTTGATGGACGCAAGTCTCTTTTCAGCTATGTAACTATGTAAGATCATGATATGCTTTGAACCTTTAGTCTAGTTTCAGTGTCTGACAAGGAGGCATAAATTCTTTACGTGTGGCATTCTGTGGTTTCAGAGGAGACGATTGCAGCTACACCCTCAGCCTTCCTTCTTATTTCCCAACTAACTTCATGTTTTTTTTTTATATATATAACCATTGAAATATGCTTACTTCTGTAAGTTCCTTTTATGGTACAAAGTGCCTTCAAGCATCTTGATTTTTGTCACGCAAGTCATAAAGCTATATAAACGGTAAACTTTGATTAAAAAGAGGAAGTAATCTTTTGAATCACAAGTGTCTGGTGTGTCTGATTTGATTGCTTCACCGAGCACACTCGAAGTATCAAATTTGGTTTGCCCTGAACATATCTCCGGGTAACTTTATATCCCCATCAAACTGGTGCTGAAAGTCTGGGGAATGACTGTTCACTGATCTGGAACTAGAGAATCTATGCCTCTTTGACTGTGACAGTTTATTTTTCTACCTATTACCTTCACTCTCAGAGCAGTGCTTATTCTATGGCTGGGTTAGTTTTGGACTTAAAAAGAACACATTTAAAGAGACATACTATGTTCAGGTGAAATGTCTTGTGAAAGAAATCTTGGAATTTTGAAATAGTAGAATATATATGTGGGGCTCAAGTTTGTCTGCCTTGTCATTTGTTTTATAGTTATATAGTTAGAGTCAGAATCCTCCAAGGCAGATCTCTGAAAGAAGACAAAGACTGTGAAAATTCCACTGCAATGGTCCTAAGTGTTTAAAGACTGTTTGTATAGTCTTGTCTTGGTTAAGGAAGTAATTACCCCTTACAGGTGTTAGAGATGGGTAACTCACAAAGGACCCAGGAGGAATTTACAGCTCTGACGATAGTCAAACATCATAAAGGACAAGGAGCTACTAAGGCAATAAAGAAATTACTTAAGAAAGCTGGCATGCCCTCAGAGGGCACCCTTGACCCACAGATATGGAAGGAATTTATGGCAAATTATAGAGGATGGTTAGAAGATAATAATTTAGTAGAAGTTGCTCAGAAATGGCATGATACTGCAGTTGACTTAACTAAATGTGGTTGTAGAGAAACTACCAGGAAAGATATACTCTATTACCAATGTTTTGGAGCCTTAGGGTCCTGCAACAAAAAGGATCCAAAAAGGGAACCTGAAAATCCACCACCTTACCTGGGTAAGGAAGGAACTGTACATAAATGGGTCCCTAAAGAGAAAATTAGATCTCAAGTCCCTGCATCCACTGTAAATCCTATTACACATTGGGGTACATTGGCGTTGTTGGCAGGCTTGTGCAATGTATGATCATATAATGTGACTAAATCCCCATACTTTTCATGATTAGTGCTTAGCTATGTTTCCTCTTGTTTTACCTTGTATCTCTTGTCTTGTTTTACTTTGTCTTGTAATCCCAGTCCATGGCAATGTAACATTAACAGTAGGAGAGGATCCAGGTACATCAGGAATAGTTAAAGCGTGCAGGGATACTTGGTTGTCAATTTCCTATTGGGGCGGGGGTGGTGGAAACTGAGTGTCATGAGAGTTGTCAGAATTGTTCTGCTGGTTCCTATTTTTAGAAGGAAATTTATAGTTGCGCTTAATATGTCCCTGACTGGACAGGACTGTACATGTACAGTCCTGTCCAGTCATGCCCATGTTATGTTCTTGTTTTCCTCATGTCTTGTGTACATGTTCTAGGTTATGCTTTCTGTCCTGCTCCGGTTCTGGGTTCTCCTAGTTTTGTCTTGTTCTCATGCTTGGTGTCTATTTCTAGTATTTCCTTGTTCTCCTAGTTTGGTCTTGTTTTCTTGTATGGTGCCTTGCTTCAGTACTGGATGCATCCCTGCTGCAGAGCCTCCCTATTCAGCTCCTGGGAGGTCTGCTTAATTACCTGCTCTTAGTTCCTGGGATCCGCATAAGCTGAATCAGGGTTCTGGTATGTGGCTGCACAAACGCTGGTGCTCAACACCAGGGGGCATGCGGTTACCCTGCACCAGACCCTGCTAATCCACCTCCACACTGTGACTCCTACTCTGAACATCAGGCATATTGGGTCCCAGTCCACGCACCGCCGCCCGGACAGTGTCTGGGTTCCGGGCACCGGACTGCCACCCTGACACATGCTCCTTTAAGAACAGGTCTCCAGAATGCAAGACCAGAATGGAGAAGCCTTAATTACAATGATTTAGTTAAAGTGGCTATGGGAGTAGAAGCCAACTTAAATAATAGGAGTAGAACAACACCCCTTATGGCATTGACTTCCCCCAGATCAAGTACAGAAAGGAAACAGGTTGAGTGTTGGAATTGTGGGAGAAAGGGACATATTAAGCGCAACTATAAATTTCCTTCTAAAAATAGGAACCAGCAGAACAATTCTGACAACTCTCATGACACTCAGTTTCCACCACCCCCGCCCCAATAGGAAATTGACAACCAAGTATCCCTGCACGCTTTAACTATTCCTGATGTACCTGGATCCTCTCCTACTGTTAATGTTACATTGCCAGGTGATAGAATAGACCCTTTTCTACTAGACACTGGAGCAGTCTGATCTGTGGTGCAGGAAATGTACATCTTTCCTTATGAAAAATCTGAAGATGTATTGACATGTATGGGGTAGATGGGACCCCTAGCGACATCCCCCTCACCCACAAAATGAAGCTGAAACTTCATGATTCCACCTCCGTTGTAACTAGACTGTTTGTCAGTCCTAATTCCCCTGTTAATCTGCTAGGCAGTGATGTTGTGTCTGCTATTAATGCCAATATGCAGTTTAGTCCATCTGGAGAGGTATCACTGCCCCTGCCCCTAGAGGTCAATCACCCTTGCCAATTTACTAGCAACCCTCCCTGTACCCAACTCTGTGACAGAACCTACCATTGCCTTGACCTCAGTCCCTGACTCTCTATGGGCAAGACAGAAGACAGACACAGGCAGACTCTTTTTGCCCCCAGTCAAAGTGAATCTCCTACCAGGAGCCACCCCTCCCTGCCAGAAATCATATCCCCTCAGCCCAGCACAGGAGGATACCATCTCTCAATCTGTCCAAGAGCTAATGCAGGCAGGAGTAATTGTCCCTACTATATCGACTTGTAATACTGCATTAAAAAGAAACAGAAGAAAGGAAAACCTGTAGTTTATCATATGGTACATGATTTAAGGGCAATTCCCAACCCTCATACACTGTTGTCACAGATTCCACCTTCTTCTAAGGTGTTTACTGTAATTGACTTGGCAAATGCATTATTTTCTGTTCCCTTGCACCCAGACAGTTAATACCTTTTTGCATTCACACACAAGCACAAACAATACACCTGGATGGTGTTGCCACAAGGTGCCCAGAACTCACCTACTTTGTATAGCATGGCAATGGCCCAAATTCTAGAAGCGTGGCCAAGGGCAGGTTCTGTTGTGTTACTACAATATGTTGATGATTTACTTTTGTGCTGCCCTGATCAGGAGTCATGTACTGAGCACACCCTGTATTTTTATTAATTTTTTTGGGCACAAGCAGAGTGCAAAGCTACCAAGGCCAAACTACAGGCATGCGTTCCCACTGTTACATTTCTAGGACACTATATTTCTCATGGTACAAAGCATCTCAAAAAACAGGAAAAATGATGTTGATCAAATTAACCCTCCACGCAGCCTAGCCCACCTACGTACATTTTTGAGTCTAATCTCCTATTGTCGCCCTTGGCTTTGCCCTGCAGCAATCTACATACAGCCTTTGTATGATTGTCTCACCCGTGAACCCTTTCATTTAACTCCTAAATCAGAGGAAGCCTTTTACACTCTCCAGTGCTGGGTCTCCCAGATTACAGAAGACCCTTTACCCTGTTTTGCACCGAGCAGGCTGCCTTTGCAACACCTGTCCTCACTCAGGACCATGGTGAGAAATAGAGACCAGTTGCCTATTACTCTAACAGGCTGTTGCCAGAGGTGCCCCTTCCTGTGTAAGAGCAGTAGCTACTGCCTTACTGGATAAAGCCACCGACATTGTCTTAGACAATCCTGTCACCATTTACACCCCGCATGACATTAAAAGCATTCTATCACAAGTTCAGCCCAAACAAATAGAGACCAGTTGCCTATTCTATCACAAGTTCAGCCCAAACAAATAGAGACCAGTTGCCTATTACTCTAACAGGCTGTTGCCAGAGGTGCCCCTTCCTGTGTAAGAGCAGTAGCTACTGCCTTACTGGATAAAGCCAACCCCCATTGTCTTAGACAAGCCTGTCACCATTTACACCCCGCATGACATTAAAAGCATTCTATCACAAGTTCAGCCCAAACACATATATACTGCAAGGCATCTCCAGATGAAGTGTGCTCTCCTCATGCCTCCAAATGTTACCCTAAAGAGATGTATGGTGATAAATCCATCTGCATTGCTTCCCATGGATTTAAAAAAGGGGAGAAGTGGTGATTCTGATCTTGTTTCAAATTACCTGTCACCAGACGAGTTAGTTGAAGCCCAGGTACCTCATGATTGTGCAGCATTAATGGCACAAGAGATAGTAGGTTTTTCACATGTAATTGAGTCTCCATTGTCTAATCCAGACTTTTAGTTTTTGGTAGATGGCTCCAGATATGCTGATGGGAAGGGCAATTTCCACACTGGATATGCTGTAGTCTCTGCACACGAGGTAATTAAAGCTGAACCACTCGCCCCACACTGCTCTGCACAGGAGGCTGAGCTGAAGGCACTCACTGAAGCATGCAAACTGGCCTCTGGTAAGACAGCTAATATTTACACAGACTTTCGCTATCCTTCGGTATAGCCCATGGTTTTGGGCCTGTATGGTGGGCTAGTGATTTTCTCACCTCAGCAGGAACTCCAATCAAGAACTCTGAAGCCATGAGTGCACTTATGGACTCAAGTAGGCATCATCAAGGTGGTAGCTCACATGAAGATCAGAGGAAATCACAAGAGGAAACCACAAAGCAGACGAAGCTGCCAAGCAAGCAGCAATCCAACTTCATCCTTCTACAGGTAATACCTTCGTACAGGTTGTCCTTCCAGAAAAGACTGTTGACTACAAATATATTGTTAAGCCTACAGAAGCAAACAAGCAAAGAAGAACAAGATCTCTGGAGGAATCAAGATGACAGAACCTGATGATGACAAGATATGGAGAAAAGGTAAAAGACTGTGTCTACCATGAGTACTGTACCCTTTGATGGCTCAAGTAGCCTATGGGCCCACACATTTATCCATGATGAGCATTAACTGTATAGTGAATACCCATTGGGTGGCACCTGGGTTTACTGTTGTAGCAGCTAAGCATACCCGAGCTTGCATGATTTGTGCTAGGCATAACCCCAGACAGGCTGTCAAAACACCAGGTAAACATATCCCAAGGCCACTTTACCAGTTTCAGAGACTGCAGATAGACTATATTCAACTGCCTATGGTAGGAGTGTATGAATATGTGTTCAGGTTGGCCTGAGGCATTGATCTCTTTTCAGGTTGGCCTGAGGCCTACTCAATGTTGAAAGCCACAACAAAGGTCACAGCAAGCAAGCTTCTGAAGGAACTGATATGTAGATACGGGGTACCTGAAGTGATTGAAAGTGACAGAGGTAGCCATTTCACTGGGGAAATAATGCAAGAAATAATGAAGGCACTCGGGATCAGTCAAGCCTTCCATACCCCTTACCACCCCCAGATTATTGGTAAAGTAGAAAGGGCAAATGGCACCCTAAAGAATAAAATTGCAAAAGCCATGCAAGAGACACTATGAGATTCACCCCTCAGCCAAGAAATGGCCCCTTTGAGATTTTGTTTGGATGAGCCCCCAAGACAGGACTCTATTTCCCCCAGACACTCCAATTACAACATAGTAACATGTCCTCCTATGCCCAGGCCCTCCATAAGAAGTTAGGGCAGGTGCATAAACAAGTGTTTGATTCTATTCCAGATCCAGACTCCAGTTCTACCACTCATAAACTACAACCTGGAGATTGGGTAGTGATAAAAATAAATGTGAGAAAAGGGCTTGAACCAAGATTTGATGGTCCCTTCCAAGTGTTGCTAACCACAGCCACCTCGGTGAAACTAGAAGGAAAAGCCACGTGGATACACGCCAGTCACTGTAAACAAGTCACTCCGACTGATCCACCGACATGAAGCTGTTCTTATCCTTTACCATTGTATAATCTGTTCAGATATGCTACTCTGACTTGAGACCCGAAGATAATATTGCATGGCAGGGAAATATATGGATATAGATAGCAAAGGCTTTTAACCCCTTAAGGACACATGACATCTGTGACATGTCATGATTCCCTTTTATTCCAGAAGTTTGGTCCTTAACCGTAATCTAACTGTTACGGTTGCCCCAGGCTAACTGATTGTTGGACCGTAGAAAGGATGCTTCTCGCGTTTACCAAGGACCATCAGCACCGTAGACACCATAAGTACTGCAGACCCCACTAACGGTGGCTACTGGGTTTGGGTCTCGCCGTCTTCTACCCACCCTGGACCTACAACAAGGCTCCAGGTTCCAGTGGGTGAACCTCTCTTCTTCCCAGAGAGCGAAGCAGTAACAGGCTCTTACAAGAGCTCAGTGAAGCTAAGGAAGTATGAAGTGCATAGCAATCCCTGTAGTGATTATAGCTGTCCCCTCCAAACACGAGTCGAGGCTGTGAGTTGAGGGTCAACTAGAACTGGTTTAATGAGCATACAGATCTTTCTACCCGAATGTCCGAATTGCCCGAAATTCGTCCGAATTTACATTCCGACCGAAACAAATTGCACATGTCTTGTATTTTCAACAATGGCCCAGGACATTAAAGACCCCGCAGTTGCCAGACAATATCCCAAGAGACATCCTTGTCTGTTGTTCATTTTTCAAAATTAAGGAGAACATCTTAAAATACAGAAAAGAAAAAGTACCATCAACACTTTCTAAAAAGATTATACTTTACCCAGATTTGTCATACTACACCAGAATGAAAAGACACTCTTTTTCCACATATACAGCAATACTTAGAGGTAAGGATATAAGATATAAGTGGGGATTTGCAGCTCAAATTTTGATATGGCATGATTCTTAATGGACACAATGCCACTCGCCAGAAATTAAAGCTCTGGTTAAGTGAAAAGAATATTATGGAAACAAGAGACTTGGTCTAATAGGACAAAAGATGCTTTTACCGATTATTCCTTTTTCTTTTCTCTACTTTCTTCTTGATGAAATACTAATTAATAATCAATGGTTTTTGAACAATTTATATGCATAGTATGAAATATGACAATATATGGGAAAAAAAATTAGTTGGTTGAAATAAAATATAGAGAAGGGAAGAGAGTGGTAAGGAGAGCACATAGATATTAACTTTATATAGATCCACATAAAACTGAATTCAGTATTATACACTATTGAATTACATAAGTTGATTTATGCACTTATGGAAGGGTGGTGGGGGGAAGAAAAGGGAGAAAAAAATAATATTTTTTTTTGGTTATCGGTTGACTAGTGTTTTTTGTGGTGTAATAATAGTAACTTTAACATGTACACTTAAGATATGACACTGCAAGGAAAAGTAAACTAGTATATTGAAATAAAACACACCGAAAAGAAGAAAAAAAGCCATGGGAGGGTTCAAGAGAACATAGATATGAGAAGATTATATAGAGTCACACAAAACAGAATGTAACATTATACACTATATTTTAGAAGTTAATTTATTAACTTATGTATCTATATATTTTCTTTTTTTCTTTTTCTTCATGCTATGGTTACTCACTGAGTTTCCATTTGAACATTGGGAGAAGGGAAAGTAAAAGGGCACAATATAAGGAAGATAATTATTGTAGCATAGAGACATCTATGAGCAATGGCGTACACACAATCCATGGGGCCCCGGTGCCCCTGCGCCCCTGCTCCACCCTTGCTTACCTTCAACCATCCTTATTTATTCCAACCTGATCTTCAATACAAACCTCCTTTATTTCTATACTGGACTTTGTTTTCATATTGATTTCCTCCCAAACTGCCTGGATATTATAGACATTCTTATTATTTGCAAGTATCCTCAAACACCCTGAAACTGCAGTTCTGATTAGAAACCAAAGAGGCTGATCACCTCAATTGCTGCTTTAACCTGTTTTACTTTATCCTTTATATTCCTGTTTAGTTTTATCCAATTTTTTCCCTGTCTCTTGTAAACCTGTTTTGGGGCATTTCGTCTAAACTTCTATTTTCTTACTCACTTGTAATTCTGTTTCTAAGTTCTGCTTTCACCCTTTGTCTTTATTATACCTTTTCTTATTGTTCTATTTATCTAACCATGTCTAATAACTCAAAAATAAACTACCTGAAGTCAACCCCAGCATAAGTCTCTTGTCTGACCTGATCAGAACCATGACACATACTCCCGAAGTTTCTATATATTTTCAGAATGCTTCCTTTTAATGACAGTTGTTGCTTATACAATCAGCTTTTAACCATTTTATATGGTTAGGTAGAAATCCAAATCCTTTCCAAAAAAAAGGAGAAAGGAGGTCTAGGGATTCCCTTAATAAAAGACAGGTATATTAATACATGCAATAATCACAAAAAACAAGAAAAGCCTAAAGGAAGGTTGTTTTTTATTAGAACAAGATGCAGTTAAATTAGATAAAGATTTTCTCTGGCTTTTCTGGAGCCCATTCTATAAAAATAAGACGGCTCTAAGATTCTAAGCAACTGGAAAGTGACTAGAAAGAAAATAGGCCTACAAAATAAAATTCTACCATCTTACTGTTAATTTTTATCTCATGTTTAACTGAAGACATAGATCTTTCTTTATGGGTAGAAAAAGGGATAGTATAGATCGGAGATCTACTAGAAGGCAAGGATATAAAAACATTGACTAACCTACAAACAGAATATAGACTACACCAAAATGAAACTTTTAAATATCTGACTTTATATGTCTTTTTTCTATAAATATGTACATATAAATGATATGACTACTGCTAGACAGCTTTTGAATAACATGATCCAGCAGGAAGATTTATAAAAAAACTTGTTCATCACTTGTTAAAAAATGTAAGGATAGATCATG
>OW240919.1:146902076-146915439 GCA_933207985.1 Pelobates cultripes
CCTCTTGCCCTCCCCATGACAGGGGCAAGAGGTGAAACAGGGGGCACTGAGTGCCTGCAGGAACAGCGTTCCTGCTCAAAAAAAGTGCAGGAACGCTGTTCCTGCAGGACTCAAACCATAGGCGTGCGCACGGGGATTAGGGTGTGCCCAGGCACACCCGGCACACCCCGTGCGCACGCCTATGGTTGTGACCAAAACAAAATGTAAACAAAATGTAAACAAAAACAGGAATTTGTGCAATATGTCTGTTCAGGTGTAATTCGCCTCTTCATATTATGTGCACCTACACTTATTATAGATCATTTTTTCAGGGGAAACAGGGCTTTCATTTAACAAATATTTAGGTATGAAACATAATTTAATATGAATAAAATATAAACAAATTTTAAAACAAATCTTCTACGTGACATTTTAACTGTGTCATAATACTGTTTGCTTTTACTGCAATAATACACACATATTTCAGCGATGTTTCACATGTAAAACAGTACCCCCATGTACAGGTTTTATGGTGTTTTGGGCAGTTACAGGGTCAAATATAGCATGTTAAATTTTTCAGTTTTTTCACATTGAAATTCACAGGAATAAGATTTACCCCCATGGTGGCATACCATTTGCAAAAGTAGACAACCCAAGGTATTGCAATGGGGTATGTCCAGTCTTTTTAAGTAACTGTGACTAAGTGGCTACTAAATAAGTCTGAACATACCACATACCTAGGGTTGTCTACTATTGCAAATGGTATGCCATCATGGGGGTAATTTTCATTCTTAAAAGGCAACATAACCAACCTGGCAAATTTCAATTAGAAAAAAACTGAAACGCAAGCCTTATATTTGACTCTGTAACTTTTGAAAACCCCATAAAACCTGTACATGAGTGGTACTGTTATACACGGGAGACTTCGATGAACACAAATATTAGTGTTTAAAAACAGTAAAATGTATTACAACAATTATATCATCCGTGTAAGTGCTATTTGTATGTGAAAAATGCAAAAAAAATTCACTTTCACTGGCGATATCATCACTGTAATACATTTTACTGTTTTGAAACACTAATATTTGTGTTCAGCAAAGTTTTCCGAGTAAAACAGTAACCCCCATGTACAGGTTTTAGGGTGTCTTGGAAAGTTACAGGGTTAAATATAGTGCTAGCAAATTAAATTCCCTGGATTTCGGCCTGGGTTGTCCGGCAGGTCCCACAAATTGTAATTAATAAAAATACCTAATTATGTAAAATTATTACATAAATATATACGTAGAATTATTTTATATATATACACACGTGTGTATATATATATATCTATATATAATTTTTAAAAATTGTTTTTATTTATATATAGGTATATATATATATATATATATAGTTATGTATATAGATGTATATATTTTGTTCTACGTGTATTTTGATAGCAATATATATTAATTTTAAATTTTATTTTTTAATTTTATTTTTTAACGTATTTACATATTTATTTTATATTATTTATAAATATATATAATGAAAATTATATATATATTTAATCAATATCATTGTACGTGTACTTTGATATATATAATTATATATATATATATATATATATATTAATATCAAAATACACTTAGACATGGATGGTTTGGGCGTTCTATGCCGCCCTCCGACATTTAGAGCTGCTTCCCTAAGGACAGCATAGAACGCCCGCCGTCCTTAAGGGGTTAAACAAATGTGGTGATATTAGGGTTATTTGATTTATTTTTACACTAGCCCCCCACCCCCTCCATCCACCCTTCTCCAACCACCCAGCCCTCATCTCCATCCACCATTCCCCCCTCTCCAACCACTCAGCCCCCTTCTTCAACCACCCAGCCCCCATCTCCATTTACCCTACCCCCCTCTCCAACCACTCAGCCCCCATCTCCATTTACCCTACCCCCCTCTCCAACCACTCAGCCCTCTCTCTCCAACCACCCAGCCCCCATCTCCATTTACCCTACCCCCCTCTCCAATTACTCAGCCCCCAACCACCCACCCCCCATCTCCATTTACCCTACCCCCCTCTCCAATTACTCAGCCCCCATCTCCATTTACCCTACCCCCCTCTCCAATTACTCAGCCCCCCTCTTCAACCACCCAGCCCCCATCATGTACTTACTTTTCTGAAGACTCAGGGGTGCTGGCTGGCTTGGTCTCAGGGGTGCTCCCTCCTTCTCACCGTCACGGTTGCCGACACGATACGTGACTCCGCCTCCGCGTGATGTCACTAAACTCCGCGTACGCAAAGGGCAGTGGAGGTCGGAGGAGGAGCAACCCGGAAGTACGTCCTCCGCTCCTGAGTCCTGACTCCTTCACTATGCGATGCCGCTCGCTCGCATAGTGAAGGCTCTGCTCAGGAGGAGCACCGGCTGGGCTGCCCTGGTCCTGCAGGAGCAAAGGGAACGGCGTTCCTGCCATGGAAAAAGTGCAGGAACGCCGTTCCCACGCGTTCCTGCAGGACTCGAGCCCTGGCTGTACAGCATGAGTGGACAACAATAATTGACCAACCTGGGGGTACTCCTAGCGGTCATTAACAGCTTTCCGGATGGAGTCCTCTGCAGACTGAAGCAAGGCCTACCAGACGCTGCTAAAGGGAGAAGCGGCCGATCTTCTTACCCGGTTCAGGTTCATCCCTGGCGATAGACCCTGATAGCGCCCTGCTACCCCCCTATGGACCGGGGGGGTGATCCTGACTCTGGAGGCTCCCTCACCCTAGATGTTCCTGAAAATGGCAGGAATCTACCTTATGGCACATTTAAAATGGCGGATGCCGCATTCCATTTGCTCAACGCTGAAACAGTGCTGTCCAAGCTAACTAAAACCTTACAGGACTCCTTCAACTACATATGCCTGCCCTGCAAACACCACAGGAACACCTACCCAAGAGTCCTCCACGGCAGCTTCGGGGGTTGTCAAAAAGAAATTACTCTTTTTGTATATTGTATCTTTTTAGTTGCAATATTAAAGTGTTTAACTTGTGAGAATTGTAACCAGCAGTGAGTGAGTGAACTCTGTGTGATTCAAACTGACAGCGTCTAAATGTTTTTAGGATGTGAAGCTACAAAGTTCTGTGTTACGATCTGTGTTAAGGAATTTCTAACTGAACTCTGAAGGTTTCCTATAACATTGTGAATATAACTGTTAATTAAATTCTAGAGGAATTATTTGTAACTTTGCATGTAACTACTTTAGAAATTAATCTATTCATGTTGTTGGATAAGCAATTTTAATTGTGTCATAACTGTTGCCATAACTTATACTTATTGTTATACCTAAATATTCTCTGATATTGCCATACATATTACATATTATTATTAATTAATTGTCACAATAAATTATATTTTTGTAATTGGTTGTGATTAATGTGTGAAATACAAAAACTTTAATAAACGTACTCCAGCATCTATAAGGGTTAAAATAGTGGGTAGCTCCTTCACGCAAGGGGAAACCGTGCCACAATATAAATTTTTGTTTTTATATTAATAAAAATTATATTAACTTTTGATAATTTTTATAAAATATTATTTTTTAATATTTATTACCTCATAAATATCCTCACAAAGTGGAGGGACAAATACTTCTTCGCCACCAGGCTCACTTTCGGTTCCAGGAGCAGTCCAAAATTTAATAAACAGTAAAAAGTCCCTTACCGGGACCAAGAATTGCAGAACCCCTTAAAATAAGTGGATAATTTGAGTAGATGATTACTTTGTGCTGAAGGTGATTAGTTGTTAGAAATACAGAATCACCATATATTTAAAATCATTCTATTGCAACTTGTGCAATCATATACCGGGAAACACAGTATATTTAATATAATACTACACTCATATTCCCAAGGCAATTAATTATGGGAAATTCCCTTTATTTTTGCTAAGATATACGAAGTGGTATATTAACCAAATATCAGAGGCGTACCTGGAGCTTTTGGCACCCGGGGCTAAAAATGTATTTCGCATTAAACAGTGTTTGTGTGTTTGAAGGTAAGCATGTTTTTGTATGAAGTATGTGTGAGTGAAGATAGGGGTATGTTTGCATGTAGTGTTGACATTTAAATGCAGGCGTGTATTTTTGTGTAGTGTTGGCAAAATGCTGAGATGTATGCACATATACACAGGCACACATGCAGATACATAGACACACAGATGCGCACACTGGCATATACAGATACATAGAAACACGTTCATGCACAGATACAGACAAATACTGACACACATACAGATAGAGACACACAGATACAAACACAAACACTTACACATATACAGAGACACATAGGCACAGATACACTGACACACAGATACAAATACACACAAATAGATACACAAAAACACAGACAGATACAAAAGACACACAGGTATAAGTGTGTGTGTTTAGTGTATGCAGTGTGTGTGTTTGTGTATTTTATACAGTTTGTGTAGTATATGCAGTGTGTGTGTGGTGTATGCAGAGTGTGAGATCTCTAAACCAATAGAAAAAGGAGTCTAAGAACATAAAATCATAAAATAAAATAGTTGGAAGAATTAACAATATCAAACATATGAATGAAATACAATTTTAAAATTGAACACTAGATGTCAGCCAAGTGTTAGGTGATCTCCCATAAAGTGTAAATGAAATAAATCCAAATAAATCCAAATTCTGACCTGGATGTTCTGTTGCTGAAATATACATCTATACAGTTTAATTTATCACTCAGTAGTCCAATACTTTGTAAAATGAGTCCAAATGTATGATATAACAGTAAAAAGTCTATGACTAGTGTTCTGGATACCAGAGTTTGGTTGATGCAGGGATTTAATCTGGTATGAATTGATTTCACTGTCACAGTCAACACATTCAGTAACTATCCATTGAAAAAGATAACAACATAGTAGCTGTATGTGTCAGACTGTAAATACAGTATAACCAGTATTGGTAAAATGAATGCAGAATATGCTACAATGTTGCATAAATGATATTACTCACATACCACTGTATCAAGTATATATTAATGATACTTGCTCATAGATCTAAGTTAAAGAGAAGAGGTAGCAGTGCTTTTGAATAAAAGGCTTAAAATTTATTGGTCAAAGTAAAAAATTCAAATCACTCACGAACATGGAATGTGATAAAGCGGCAAATGAGTCCTGGAGGTCTGCAAGTGCGGGTAATGTTGAAGAAATACTGTGGAAGATCCTGTCCCCAGCCGGTGAGGTGATCTTGCTGTGCTCGGAGAGATGAAACCCTCTTTGCGTGCGTTCCACTTAGTGTCTGCTCTTCGTTCCACGGTACTTGGTAGCTGCAGTAGTGTCAGTATACGAATCCTGAATTTTCTTTTTGTTCTGCCTCTGCTCACATTACTTGAAAGCAGCCTCTATTAAGTAGACTCTTTCAAGTAGGAGTTAGAAAACCAGGAGTTACTTGGAGTGGTTTGTATACTATGGAGAGTGGTTTGTATTTTATTTTTATTTAATCTTTAAAATTGGTAAGGTTTAAAAAAAAAAAAAAAAAAGTTTTTGTTTTTTACATTTTCTTTTTTTTTTCTGTGTTCTGGTTTTCCCCTCAATGCACATCTTGTTGCATGTATGGATGCCTGGATGTAACTTTCAGGGTCCATACCTCTGTGATGGTTGTGTGCGAGTGGCTTCTCTGGAAGCTCAGATTGGAGATCTCGAGAAGCAAATCACAACTTTGAGGGAGATTGACAATCTTGAGAGGAGTCTGCTGCTCACTGAGCAGAGTTTAGTGGGGACAGGTAGTGGAGAGGGAGGAGATAAGACAGATGGGGAACAGGCATGTAGCTGGGTCACAGTGGGGTGAGGAAGCAGGGAGGGAGGGAAGAGGAAAGGGCTAGCTAGTCCTGATTTGGTGCAACCTAGCAGATTTGCCCGTTTGAGGGAAGATGTTGGGAGCATCACCTCAGTAGCTGTATTAGAGGAAGCTGTTACTTCTAACAGCCCCCCTAGTACAGGTGGGGATCAAAATGTAAGGAAGGCAAGACAGGTTGTGGTGGTAGGGGACTCTATCATTAGGAGAGCAGATAGGGCAATCTGCCGCTCTGATCAGCTCAACCGGACAGTTTGCTGTCTCCCGTGTGCTTGGGTCCGGCATGTTGCTGACAGAGTGGATGGATTATTGGGAGGGGCTGGGGATGACCCAGCGGTCATGGTCCATGTTGGTACCAATGACAAAGTAAGAGGAAGATGGAAGGTCCTAAAGAATGATTTCAGGGAATTAGGTATCAAACTTAAGAAAAGGACCTCCAAGGTGGTATTCTCTGAGATATTACCTGTGCCACGCGCTACAGTGGAAAGGCAGTGGGAGATTAGAGAGGTAAATGCGTGGCTTAAGTCTTGGTGCAGGTTTTGTGTTTTTAGAGCATTGGGCTGACTTTGCGATTGGGTACAACCTTTATAGTGGTGATGGATTGCACCTAAACGGGAGAGGGTCTGCAGTGCTGGGGGATAGGATGGCTAGAAGATTTTGGAGGAGATTTTAAACTAGTAGTAGGGGGGAAGGGTCATAGCAATCTACAAAATGGAGATAGGACAGAAAGGAGATGGGCTTTAGCACAGTATAAGGGGGGTGGAGACGGGGGGAGGGGCAAGCTCAGAACAGAGAAGCTGTGTAATGTAAATTCACAAAATATACAAGTGACACAATATTAAATGTATGCTTACTAATGCAAGGAGCCTAAATAACAAAATGGGGGAACTAGAGGCATTAGCATACACTAAACAAAAATAATAGGCATAACTGAAACATGGTGGGATGAGACACATGACTGGGCAGCTAACTTAAATGGGTACATGTTATTTAGGAAGGATAGGAAAAACAAGAAGGGTGGTTTTAATATTGACGAGAAACAACAGCTGTTTGAGCAAATTGAGAAAGCTGCAAATCTGGGTAACACTTTAATTATTGGAGATTTTAATTACCTGGATATAAATTGGGACAGAGGGACTAGTACCTCAGCAAAGGGAATTAGGTTTTTAAACTTGTTAAATGACACCTTCATGTCACAACTAGAATGGACGCTTGTCTGGACCTGGTTTTAACAAACAAAGTTGATCTTTTGACCAACATTCAAGTAGGTGAGCACTTGGGAAATAGTGATCATAATATAGTGTCCTTTGAAATAAACTCAAAAAAACAAAAGCACATGGGGAATACTAAAACATATAATTTTAAAAAGGCCAATTTCAATAAGTTAAGGGAAGCTTTATGATATATTGACTGGCATAAACTCTTTAGTAAGAAGAACACTGAGGATAAATGGATCATCTTCCAACAAATATTAAAAAGGTACATTTCTCAGTATGTACCATTGGGAAATAAATATAAAAGAAACAAATTAAAACCAATGTGGCTTAGTAGAGAAGTAAAACAAGAGATTACAACTAAGAAAAGGGCATTTAAAGCATTTAAATCGGACAAATCAGATGCATCTTATAAAAGATATAAGGAAGCAAATAATGCATGCAAAAAGGCAATTAGACTTGCTAAACTTCAAAATGAAATAATGATAGCTAAAGAGAGCAAAACCAACCCCAAAGCATTTTTTAAGTACATAAATTCTAAAAAAAACAAAATGAAAGTGTAGGTACACTAAAAACTGGAACGGGGGTGTTAGTTAATGAAGACCAGGAAAAGGCAGGAATTTTAAATAACTATTTCTCCTCCGTATATATTAAGGAAGAACCCATGGCAATAGATGTGCAAATGATTGCTACTAAAAACTTGCAGAATAATTGCAATTGGTT
The DNA here is from genome assembly GCA_933207985.1 of Pelobates cultripes. NCBI lineage: Eukaryota > Metazoa > Chordata > Amphibia > Anura > Pelobatidae > Pelobates > Pelobates cultripes. Next base: position 146,909,834 of record OW240919.1, read on the forward strand.
AACTCAAGACAAGGTGCTGCAGCAACTAAAGAAAGTTAATATAAACAAAGCTCCAGGGCCTGACGGTATCCATCCACGTGTACTTAAGGAACTAAGTGCAGAAATAAGTGAACCTCTGTTTTAATCTTTCAAGATTCTTTTCTTTCAGGAAGTGTTCCGGAGGATTGGAGGAAGGCAGATGTGGTTCCTATATTCAAAAAGGGTTCAAAATCCTTGCCTGGAAATTATAGACCTGTGAGCTTAACTTCTGTGGCTGGTAAAATATTTGAAAGGTTATTAAGGGATACTATTCAAGAATTCCTTGAGAAGAACATGGTTATCAGCAAAAATCAGCACGGTTTTATGAAGCACAGGTCATGTCAAACTAACTTGATTGCGTTCTACGAAGAAGTAAGTAGAAGTATAGATCAGGGTGTTGCCGTGGATGTGATCTATTTGGATTTTGCCAAGGCATTTGATACAGTTCCACACAATAGATTAGTGTTCAAACTCAAGGAAATCGGTCTAGATGAAAATGTTTGTTCTTGGGTAGAACATTGGCTTAAAAATAGAGTACAAAGAGTTGTCATTAATGGTAAATTTTCAAGCTGGACAGAGGTGGCAAGTGGTGTCCCTCAGGGGTCTGTTCTGGGACCCCTTCTATTTAACATGTTTATAAATGATCTTGAAGACAGCATTGAAAGTCATGTTTCAATGTTTGCAGATGACACAAAACTTTGTAAAATAATACAATGTGAGCAAGATATTACTTTGCTGCAGAGGGATTTAGATAAACTGGGGGACTCGGCACTCAAATGGCAGATGAAATTGAATGTTGAAAAATGTAAAGTTATGCACTTCGGCGTAAAGAATACACAAGCAACATATACCCTTAATGGAAGCAAATTAGGGATAACAACAAACAAAAAGGACTTGGGAAATGTTATAGACAACAAACTATGCAACAATGTGCAATGTCAATCAGCAGTGGCCAAGGCCAGTAAGGTATTGTCATGCATGAAAAGGGCATTCATTCTCGGGACAAGAATATAATTTTGCCTCTTTATAAATCACTGGTAAGACCCCATATTGAATATGCTGTGCAATTTTGGGCACCTGTTCTAAAGAAGGATATTATGGCACTAGAAAAAGTGCAGAGGCTGGCTACAAAATTAATAAAAGGAATGGAACATATCAGCTATGAAGAAAGGTTAACAAATTTAAACCTATTTAGTTTAGAAAAACGTCGCCTGAGAGGGGATATGATAACATTATACAAATATATTCGGGCCAATACAAACCATTGTGTGGAAATCTATTCACAAACCGGACTTTACATAGGACACGAGGCCATGCGTTTAGACTGGAAGAAAGAAGATTTCGTCTAAGGCAAAGGAAAGGTTTTTTACTGTAAGAACAATAAGGATGTGGAATTCTCTGCCTGAAGAAGTGGTTTTATCAGAGTCCATACAGATGTTCAAACAGCTACTAGATGCATACTTGCAAAAACAGAATATTCAAGGATATAATCTCTCAATGTAGGGTAATAACTGCTTGATCCAAGGATAAATCTGACTGCCATTCTGGTGTCAAGAAGGAATTTTTTTTCCTAGCTTGTTGCAAAATTTTGCTTCAAACTGTTTTTTTTGCCTTCTTTTGGATCAACAGCAAAAAACTAATGTGAGGATGGCTGAACTCGATGGACGCAAGTCTCTTTTCAGCTATGTAACTATGTAACTATGTAACCTCTCACGCCACTTCAGGGATAAGCATTCCAGTGACCCCACTGGCCTTCAATTTATGGCTATTGAAAAAATCGAGTTACATTGGAGAGGAGGAGACTTTGAAAAAGAACTAGACAAGACAGAAACTAAGTGGATTTTCATCCTGGACACATTGGAACCTAAAGGTTTAAACATAGACTTTGAACTTAATGCCTTTTTATAAGTTCCTTCCAAAAATAAAATCCATGATGTCCACTCTTCGAGAGTATAATCACTATATTTATTTATCCTTCTATTACCTCTCTCCCATCCTTTCTGGTTCCATCTCTCTTTTATCACTATTTTAATCATCTTTTCTGATCTGGAGTACTTATATTTTATTATTTTATTCATTAGGTTTCATTTCCATTTTTAAACCACTTTTATATGAGAATGTTTAAACATTTATGGACATAATATGTTTAAAATTTATAGATATAATATGTGTATAATAACATGTTACATAATTACTAGCTGACTGTATAGCGATAAATTTTAAACTATCATGCACCGCATTCTGGATGAAGATTCTGCAGTAAGAGTATATGAGATTATTTATTGCCAGTTGGGCAGTCTTCTGTATATATATATATATGCTAACCCCCTCATTTATATATACCCAATATATACTATTTTAGATTTTACAGTTTTTATGCCATCTCTTGTAACATAGATCGTTCTGAATTAATTTAATTTCAATTTCAATTCATTTGACACTAATAATTCTAACTGAACTCTTAAGCAAACTATTTTACTCGATATTTACCCAGATCACTAATGAGATACAGTTTATCAACATCGGTATCTTTGTTCGAATTGCACCACTAGGGTAGCCTGATTGCCAGCGCTATAGCCTCAAGATGAAACATTAGTATAACGTACAATTCTGCACACTACTTTCATATTTCTATATTTTGGCACGATTCCAATCAGTCCGCACAGTAAAAAGACAGTAGTGTGGCAGAACTTTTTACCAATGTATATTATCCCTGATTTTCTACTTGCCTGATAGTTCTATACATTTGTCTTTTATCATATTATTCATTTTTTAATGATTTATACACTAACTTATAGTAGCAGCACGTATGCTTTTACACCATCTTTATTCATTTACTTTTTACTCTCTATTTCCATTCATTCATTTATTTATTTATTAATTTTTATACATTTATGTTTATATTTATTTATTCTTATCCATTTATTTTTATACATCTATTCTTATACATTGAGTTAACTATTTCAACACCTTCAAGGCATTTTAACTTTAGCCTTTGATGATGTCATTTACTAATTTATACTTGCTAGTTTACCAATTAGGTTTAATTATAATAAACCTATATGAAGTAGTTCAATATTTGACACATACCAACTGCCATTACAAAATTATTTTCTACAAACTGAAAGAGTTATATTGATCCATTATATATCGGCACAAATTATTTATTAGGCTTAACATCATTACTTTCAGTCTAATTGTATTGTACCTCACTGCATTTAATGTATTTATTCAATTGTATTTTATTGTATTTTATGCTATTCTGGGTCTGTTTTGAAGTGACTATTTGCAGCTACATTGCCAAATTCTGTGCACTTTTTAATTTTAATTTTAATTTTATTTTATTTTAAGGTTTGATTGCTAAGTAAATTCTGTATGAACTTTATGTAATTTTTCTAACTGCCAATTATTTGGTCAGTTAGTCACCACTATATTAAGAACAGCAGGAGCAGTGCTAACCCATTAGCCTCTGAGGAAGTGACTCTGATTCGTCACGAAACGCATAAGGCAATTTGGCATACAGCCATATACTGACACTACTGCAGCTACCGAGTACCGTGGAACGCAGAGCGGACACTAAGTGGAACGCATGCAAGGAGGGTTTCATCTCTCCGAGCACAGCAAGATCACCTCACCGGCTGGGGACAGGATCTTCCACAGTATTTCTTCAACATTACCCGCACTTGCAGACCTCCAGGACTCATTTGCTGCTTTATCACATTCCATGTTCGTGAGTGATTTGAATTTTTAACTTTGACCAATAAATTTGAAGCCTTTTATTCAAAAGCACTGCTACCTCTTCTCTTTAACTTAGATCTATGAGCAACTATAATTACCATATACTTGATACAGTTGTCTGTGAGTAATATTGTTTATGCAACATTGTAGCATATTCTGCATTCATTTTACCAATACCGGTTATACTGTATTTACAGTCTGACACATGTATGTTATTATCTTTTTCAATGGATAGTTACTGAATGTGTTGACTGTGACAGTGAAATCAATTCAAACCAGGTTAAATCGCTGCATCAACCAAACTCTGGTATCCAGAACACTAGTCATAGACTTTTTACTGTTATATCATACATTTAGAGTCATTTTACAAAGTGTTGGACTACTGAGTGATAAATGAGACTGTATAGATGTATATTTCAGCCATAGAACATCCAGGTCAGAATTTGGATTTATTTGGAATTATTTCATTTACACTTTGTTTGCAGATTAGTGATTGGCTGACATCTAGTGTTCAATTTTAAAATTGTATTTCATTCATATGTTTGATATTGTTAATTCTTCCAACTATTTTATTTTATGATTTTATGTTCTTAGACTCCATTTTCTATTGGTTTAGGGATCTCCTGGTACGTGTAGGTCTTTATATCTATTTCTATTTATTTATTAATTTCCAAGAGATTTTATGGGGGCTTATTTTTGCCAGTAGAGACCCTTTACTCATATACTCCTATCCCTATTTTCTTCCCTATTTTTTCCACTTTCTCCACTCTCCAGGGCTAGAGTATTCTACCCAGTATAATCATATGTATTTAGTGTGTCTGCAGTGTGTTTGTTTGTATGCAGTGTGTGTATAGTGTGTATGCAGTGTGTGTGTATTGTTTGTTTGTGTCCACCGTCCCCTCCTTAACTGTGTCCAAGGAGGGGGAAACACTATGTTCCCTGGTGGTCCTGTGAAGGGTGGCCCATTAGTCTCCACATTCCCTTCACATTTTAGCACCAGCATGTCCTCTGTTCTTGTGATCCGAGAGAGCGTTGCCGCGGGTTGCATAGTAGTGTGTATGCAGTGTGTGTGTGTGTGTATGTATAGTGTGTATTGTGTATGAAGTGTGTGTGTATTGTTTGTTTGTGTCCACCCTCCCCCTCTATTGTGTATGCAGTGTGTGTGTGTGTATGTATAGTGTTTATTGTGTATGAAGTGTGTGTGTATTGTTTGTTTGTGTCCACCCTCCCCCTCTTACCTGTGTCCAGGGAGGGGGAAACACTAGATTCCCTGGTGGTCCAGGAGTCTCCACGTTTGCTTCACATTTAGCACCAGCCTATCCTCGGTTCTTCCTATCCGAGAGAGCGTTGCCGCGGGTTGCCGTAGCAACGCGGGTCGCAAGAACAGAGGACATGCTGCTTCTAAACGTGGAGACTCATGACTCCTGCAAGTGGCCCGGTCCCTGTCCAAGTGGTAATAAGTGCTCCGTAGTTTGAAGGACCTCATCTTATCACGGGCATATTTGGCGTAGATCAGTAATCACAATTAGCTAGGGAAAATTTGTATGGGAGCTTGCTAAATGAGAGTACTTTACATTTGAAGGCTATTTGTAGCAGATTAAATTCAAGAGATGGAAGGGATCTGAAAATGGAATTTATAGCTGGTATTTATGAAAGGAATAGTGTGAAGGTAGTGACCATCACCTGGACCTTCAGACAGACTATTTATGTAGGTTGCTGGACTTTTTCTTATGTTTTAGTCGCCCTGTACCCATTATAGGTGCAGTGTGTGTATAATGTAATTGTTTATGATGTGTGTGCATACTGTTAAATGTTTTGCCTTTTGGAACTTGTGCCCTATCTGGATTTGT
>OW240919.1:146926030-146971260 GCA_933207985.1 Pelobates cultripes
GGAAGTGCACACTCAGTGCACACTCAGTGTGCACTTCCTGTTAGTCCGGCCGGGTACAGGAGACAGCTGCTCCCTGTACCCGCCGACTATACAGGGCTCGGCCACGCTACAGAGAGGGAGTGACAGGAGGGAGCGCTGAGCGCTTCCCTCCTGTCAGCCCCTCTCCTCAGGCTGCGCCCGGGCGGTGCGGTCCGCCCTCATGGACGCACCGCCTGGGCAAAGCTGCAGCCGCCTGAGGCTCTATACAGAGCGCTCGGGCAGCTGCAGCATGGGGGGGCCGGCGCTCATGGCGGCGCCCCCTCCCAAGGGGCGCCCTAGGCGGCTGCCTAATCCGCCTTACAGGTAGCGCCGGCCCTGATGACAATTGCCAGCAAGAAAAATGCAATACATAAAAGGAGATTTGACTAAAGACTGTACCTGGAAACCCGTAGCATGCTTCAAAAGACAAACACAGTGCTGGGACTGGGGGGAATCATTCTCAGAATGCACGCAGCTATTTGTGGAACATATTTTCATTAGAGACACACAGTACATTTCTAGAAGGCAACCAGTGTTGCTATTGGATGACATATAATCTTGGTATTGAAACTGAGCTCTGCTAGTTCAGGTGTTCTCCTTTAATTTTGTGGCTAATTGCGTTTTTTTTTTTTTAACATGTTTTAACTGGCTGTGAGGATTCAAATCTTGTATAAAATATTGTCCTTATTTCATTTAGATTTTTGCTAAATCTAATAAACAAAATGTAGTTTGAGATATTACATTCCATAAATGTATAATTGTACATACACCAACATATAAAGTAATCCTATTCGCTGTCAAATGTTCACTCTTAACTCAATAAGTGAAATTAATGTGATGTGTCAATGTTTCAATAAGGACATTACCTAAATATGCTAAAAAAAGTTTGTTAACTGCAAAAGTTATTATGTGAACTCACAATTTTCCCATTATAAGTTCAGTTCTCCATCTATAGGCTATTTTCCAAAAAGCTATTTTGAATGAGATTGTTAGACTTTTGAACTAATATAGACTAGGCTTCCAATTCAAACACCCAATTGAAAACTGAATGAGGCACTTCAAAAACACCCATAGGCAATTACTGCACGCGTCTGAGGTCAAGTTGGACAGATTTAAGAAACAAGTTTTGCACATGCCCTGCTAGTGTCAATAGCTTATCCAGGCAACCATAGTAAATAATTACCTAGTCACAAAAAAATAAATAAAAAACTTAGTTTGAAGCGCTTTCCAATTTTGCAACAAATTAGGAAAAAAATAATCCTTGACCCCAGAATAGAAGTCAAACCTCTCCTGGGATCAAGAAGCTGTTACCCTACAAATTAAAAATGATATCCAATGTATCAGACAATGCTTTGTATTGGCCCTGCATATATTTGTATAATGTTATCATATCCCTTCTGAGGCACCATGTTTCCTAAACTAAACAGATTTAAATTTGTTAACCTTTCTTCATAACTAAAATCGTCCATTCCTTTTATTAATTTTGTAGCCTGCCTCTGCATTTTTTCTAGTACCATAATATTCTACTTATAGTATATTCTACTTATAGAATAGGTACAGAAAGTTGCACAGCATTATTAACAGTGTTGTCTTACCATTGATTTATAAAGATGCTAAATTGTTAAATGACACCTTCATGTCACAACTTGTACAAGCACCAACTAGAAAGGATGCTTGTCTGGAACTGGTTCTAACAAACAATGTTGATCTTTTGACCAACATTCAAGTAGGTGAGCACTTGGGAAATAGTAATCACAACATTGTATCCTTTAAAATAAAAGCAAAAAAGCAAAAGCAAATCGGGTATACTAAAACATATAATTTTAAAATGCCAAATTCAATAAGTTAAGGGCAGCTTTGCAATATATTAACTGGCATTAACTCTATAGTGAAAAGAACACTGAGGATAAATGGAATATCTTCAAACAAATATTAGAAAGGTACATTTTTCAGTATGTACCATTGGGTAATAAATATAAAAGAAACACATTAAAACCAATGTGGCTTAGTGGGAAAGTGAATCGACAAATTAAAAATAATAATAATAACGACATTTAAAGCTTTTAAATCAGACAAATCAGAGGCATCCTATAAAAGATATAAAAGGAAGCCAATAATGCGTGCAAAAAGGCAATTAGATTTGCTAAACTACAAAAATCAGAAAGTGGTAGCCAATGAGAGCAAAACCAACTTCAAAGTACTTTTAAGTAGATACAGTCTAAAAAAACAAAAAGTGAAAGCGTAGGTACACTAAAAACCAGGATAAGGGTGTTAGTTAACGAAGACCAGAAAAAGGCAGACATTTTACAAAACTATTTCTCCTCAGTATATATTAAGGAAGAACCTATAGCTATAGATATGCAAATAATTGCTGCAAAAAACTTGCAGATAAATTGTGATTGGATGCCTCAAGACAAGGTGCTGCAGCAACTAAAGAAAGTTAATATAAATAAAGCTCTAGGGCCTGATGGTATTAATCCATGAGTACTTAAGGAACTAAGCGTGGAAATAAGTGAACCTTATGTTTTTAATCTTTCAAGATTCTTTTTTTTTCAGGAATTGTATCAGAGGATTGGAGGAAGGCAGATGTGGTTCTGATATTCAAAAAGGGTTTAAAATCGTTGCCTGGAAATCATAGACCTGTGAGCTTAACTTCTGTGGCTGGGAAGGTATTTGAAAGATTATTAAGGGATAATATTCAATAATTAATTGTAAAGAAAGAGGTTATCAAAAAAATCCTCATGGTTTTATAAAGCATAGGTCATGTCAAACTAACTTAACATTCTATGAACTAGTAAGTAGCAGTATAGATCAGGGTATTGCAGTGCATGTGATCTATATGGATTTTGATACAGTTCGACACAATAGATTAGTGTTCAAACTGAAAGAAATTAGTCTAGATTAAAATTCTTGTTCTTGGTTAGAACATTGGCTTAGAAATTGAGTACAGAGTGTTGTCATTAATGGTAAATTTTCAAGCAGGACAGAGGTGGTGTTTATCAGGTTTCTGTTCTGGGACCCCTTCAATTTAATTTGTTTTTAAATGATCTTGAAATAAGTTTCAGTGTTTGCAGATTACACAAAACTCTAAAGTAATACAAAGTGAGCAAGATATTACTTTGCTGCAGAGGAATTTATATAGACTGGTGGACTGCGCACTCAAATGGCAAATTAAAGTTAATGTAGAAAAATGCAGGGTAAAGAATTTGGGGTAAAGAATGCACAAGCAACTTATACTTTAAATGGTAGTGAATTAGGGATAACAACACACAAGAAGGATTTGGGAATTGTTAGACAACAAATTACACAACAATGTGCAATGTCAAAGGCCAGTAAGGTATTGTCAGGCATAAAAAAGGGCATTAATTCTCGGGATGAGAATATAATTTTGCCTCTTTATAAACCACTGGCATGACCTACGTTTCATAAAACCATGATGATTTTTGGTAATAATAATGTTCTTGCAATGAATTCTTAAAAATGAACACCTAATAACTCTATAAATACCTTTCCAGTCACAGAAGTTGAACTCATAGCTCTACAATTTTCAGGCAAGTATTTTTTTAATAAACACTTTTGAATGTAGGAACTACATCTGCCTTCGTCCAATCTCTCCTCTGATACAATTACTGTACTGGTGGGTGAATACCATCAAGCCCTGGGACTTTTTTAGATTAACTTTATTATTTAGTTGGTTGTCTGCAAGTTTTTTGTAGCATTCATTTGCATATTTCTTGCTATAGGTTACTCCTAATATATACTGAATAAAAATAGTAAGTTAAAATGTCTGCCTTTTCCTAACACACCAATCTTTGTTTTTAGAGACGTGGTTAGTTGGATGTGTTTTCTTTGGCCATCCCTTTCTCATTCTCTAGTTTAGCCCATCTAATTGTCCTTTTGCATGCAATTATATCAATATATCTTAAATAGAATTACTCTGATTTATCTGATTTATATGCTTTAAATGCCCTTTTCTTATTTTAATATCCCACTAAGCCACGTTTTTTAATTTGTTTATTTTATTACCTAATTGTACATACTGAGAAGTGTGCATTTCTAATATTTGTTTGAAGATATAAAATTTTTACTCAGTATTTTTTTTTACTAAAGCGTTTATGCAAGTCATTATGTTGTAAAGCTGGTGATGACCTCAGCCAATCCATTGCTTTCCCATAAAAAAAAAAGTTTTTTTTTTTTTAAAAAGCACAAAAAGGCTAGTGCACATGCATGGCAAAATTGTACTCTTTGCCAAACAGATGGTCTCCTAGACATTCTGACAAAAAAGAAGCAGTATACTTTGCTATTTTACATATTGACAGCCACAATAGTCAGGTTAACCATGCAAAGAAAACACTGCCATCCTGAAGAACTGCAATGTTAAAAGGTCGGGCACATGGCACTCAGACAATTAAGATGAAGTGCTCAGGGTGTTTATATTGTTTGTTTAACTTTAATTTTGGTTATAGTTTATATTTGGTCTTAGGAAACTACCTCCTGTTCAAAAAAAGTAGCTCCACTGTAGCATTATGGCAAAAATCTATCCTGTAAAAAACTGAAAATGCCATATCTATGACAATGCTACTGAAATAACAATATATATATATATATATATTAATTTTAATTACAAAATATATTAAAACTATGTATTAACTATGTAAAAAAAATATGACATATGACAAAATATTAACAAATGTATGTTTTGTTTCATAGGCCTACTTCAAGTGACGAAATGGAATGCTATGAGTCTGTGGAGAAACTGCTAGCTAGCAAAGGTAACACTTAAAAGTGTTAATATTATTCTCTATCCCCTTCACTACCAAATGATTTGCCAAACAAAATCACTAGAAACCAAGTGTTTTTGTATTCTGGAAAGTAATGTATTTTTTCGTACATAATGCATAAATAACACATTATTTCATGGAAAATGTTTGTTTTACAGGAACATTTTTAAAACATCTTTGATGGAATAATGTAGAAACCCTTATACGTGTGTCTCCAAGAGGAGAAACACAGATGGGACTGATACGGGAGGAGAGACAAATATTGTGATTGATACAGGAGGAGAGACATATGAGAGTTTGCACAAAAATAGAGACACAAATGAGGGTTTGCACAGGAGGAGAGACACAGGAAGGGTTTTACAGAGGAGGAGAGTGTCACGTATTCATCCACACATAAAAATGTGGTTAATGGCATTTACCGCCCTGACAGGAAAAGTTGTGCCGAGCAGCATTACCGTCCTGACAGGAAAAGTTGTGCCAGGCAGCAATCATGTACATGGAAACCTGGTAATTGCTTTTGGGGTCAAAGACCGGTTACGGCCAATCAGATCCACAGGAGGGTTTGTGCTGAGCAAAAATCATGCACATGGAAACCTGGTAATTGCTTTAGGGGTCAAAGGCCAGTTACAGCCTATTGGATCCACAGGAGGGGTATTTAAGCCCAATTCCCTTTTGCTCATTGCCCTGTCATGGTTTCATCCTAATGGTAATCCAAGAGTGCGTTCCTGATCTTGATTTTCTGATATTTGACTTTGGCTTCATTTTGCCTTCCCTGAATTCTGGTATCCTTGACTTTTGGCTTTCCCTCATCGTTGTGTTTGATTCTGTGTTCCTGACCTCGGCAAGTATTTTGATTATTCTTGGATACGTTAAGTCCCGCCATATGTTATCCTTAGTCCTAGGTGTGACACAGTTCTGCGTGCTGGATCAACTTGTAATCCTGACATTACAACGTGGCCATAGATCCTGCAGAATTGTGTCAGCACATAGCTTGCGAGAGAAAGCTAGAGGAGAATGATCACTGTATGGGTCAATTTGCCCAGGCTTTTAGCACGCTCCTTACTAGGACGGCTCATTTACAACCTGAGGCTTCTTCAATTATGCCACTCCACCTATAGTATATAAGGCACCTCCTTATCTCCTCTCCTGCTTTTTTCTAGTAGTATCCAGGATTGTAGGGGATTTCTCAATCAGATTGAGTACCCCTTTGAGGCTTCACCTGGTTCATTTCCTGCAGATAGAGCCAAGATTGGGTATTTGATGAACCAACTTAAAGGTAAGGCCTTAACTTGGGCTAATCCATAATGGGAAAGTATTAGGAGTCTCGCTCATTATTACCAGGAATTCCTTGCAGCATTCAAACTGATGTTTGAACCATTAGGCAGGGAGCAGGACACCTCCACTGCCTTAATGCATATCAAACAAGGGAACCAGTCTATGTCAGATTATGCCATAGAATTTCGTACTTTGGCATCTGAGGTAAACTGGACTAATAACGGATTAATCGCTGCTTTTAAAAAAGGATTTTCCGAGAATATTCTTGATGAAATTGCTACCAAAGACCTACCTAAGGGGTTAAATGACTTTATTACTTACGTGATGCAGATCGATAATAGACTCAGGACCAGCGATATTGCTAGAAACAGAACTAGACGTTTGACTATGTCACTGGCACCTCGATTCTCCAAACCTGTTGTCTCTGGCCTTCCAGCGCTGTCTGAACCCGAACCTATGCAGTTAAGGGTTACTGGACTGTCTGAGGCAGAAATACAGGGTCTTTGCTTATATTGTGGCAAAAAAAGACACATGAGAGATGCTTGTCCTATAAGTCCGGAAAACGTCTGCACCTAAGAACCTTAAGGGGACAGGTCTTAGGTGTAATAGATACGTCCTCAAGCAATTCCCAAAGCAGATTTCTCCTTGACATTTCTGCCTTTTACAATGAAAATAACTTTTCATGCAAAGCCCTGGTTGACTCAGGTGCAGCTTGTAACTTTATTGATTTATATTTTGTTAAGAAACACACTATACCAGTCAAGGAGAGATCATCACCTCTAGTAGTTGAGGCTATTGATGGGAGACCCCTATCTCAACCATTGATTACCCAGGAGACCTTGCCTATTTGCATTACGATAGGAGCTTTGCATAAGGAAGACATTACCTTCCGGATAATCGCTTCCCCTTCTTGTCCCATCATATTAGGTTTCCCTTGACTCATCAAAGATAACCCTCATATTGACTGGACTAAATGGGAAATACTGGAATGGGTTAAAGACTGTCAGGAAAACTGCATTTATCACATTACTGAAAAAGTGGGCATTGTTGCTTTACCCGCTGCTACGTCTCTGACCCCCGAAATTCCTGTACAGTATTGGGAGGTTAGGGAGGCATTTAGTAAAAGCCAGACTGATGTTCTTCCTCCACACAGGTCATACGATTGCTCCATTGATCTGTTGCCCGGGGCTATGCCCTATCCCCACAAGAAAGTAAGATCCTGGATGAGTACATCAAAAAATCATTAAGAAAAGGCCATATACATAAATCATCCTCACCTGCTGGAGCAGGATTCTTTTTCGTAGCTAAAAAAGATGGAGAGTTACGTCCTTGCATTGACTACAGGGCATTAAACAAGATTACAATAAAGAATACCTATTGCATTCCCCTTATATCAGAATTGTTTGATAGACTCCAGGGTGCTAAGATCTTTACCAAGCTTGACCATAGGAGTGCATAAAATTTGGTGAGGATTAGGGAGGATCACGAATGGAAGACAGCATTTAACACTTGGAGTGGGCACTATGAATACCTTGTCATGCCCTTCGGATTATGCAATGCTCTGGCCGTATTTGAGGATTTTATTAACAATGTACTCAGGGACTATATCTATTCATTTGTTCTAGTTTACCTAGATGATATCCTTATTTATTTCCCAGACCTTCAGACTCATCATGAACATGTTAAACAAGTATTACAAACGTTGCTTGATAATGGATGTGGCGGAACACACCTCGCCACGTGTTCTTGGAGGGGCCTGCTTGCCCGCCTCCTACCTTCTGACTATGGCCCTGGGATATATGGCATTTGAAAACACTATTTGTGCCCTGTGACAAAACTGGAGATTGTGCACAAATATGACTATTGTACATATTTTTTATGATTCCCTTCGTTTGTTGCACTGTTCCCCATGTGTTTCATCTGTTGGTCCAGCTGGATAGACTACCAGACAAACTGTGGAGTTACTGGGTGGCCACCATTTCATGTATCAGAGGCACATGATAAGAACAATGGATGAAGCACATGGTGAGAATAATGGATGGCGGCCATTTTAACTCACAGACACTGTTTGGACTTTTCTACACGGTGCCAATCCCGCCGGTATTTGGTGCACAAAGACATCATGCAGTAGTTTTAAACTATACAACAGGGAACACATTATACAGTAATTATTTTTCATATAGTCTGTATATGTTCTGCGGAATCTGCATTAAACTGAATCTTCCAAACTACTGAATGGATCTGGGTGAATTTTGGATATGTGATTTACCCAGATCCCCCGGTTCCGAAGATATACTTTTTATTGCATGTTTTGGGCTCCCTGTGATATGTTTTATAATACTGTATTTCTCTGCCTGTGATAATTATATTAACCATTGTGTTCAGTAATCATATCACAGGCAGAGGGGAGGATTTTGTGTGGGAGTGTCTGTGTGTATTGTATGGATTGATTGGTTGTATTTCAAAACCCTGTGGGCAGTACTATGTTTGTGGATTGTGAATAAAAGAGGCTGTATGTGCCAGTACAGTCAGTTCTGCTTGACCTCAAAACAAAGTTTCGTCTCGTTATTCGGGGGATTGGATTGTATGCTGATTGCCAGGAGTGTAAGCTGATTGTATGCTTTTCCTGTTCAGCTGCTTACAGCATTCAAATGCTTGAGAGCATTCGTATGCTTCTCCGGTTCGATGGTTGTGGTGTCTGCTGCAGTGCTTGGAGTCCTCAGGAAGCGCTAGGAGCATCCTTCAACTGAGGTACCCAGTCGGGGTGCCAGGTGATCCGTTACAATGTAAACTTTATTGTAAACTTGAGAAATGCATATTTGATCAGCATGAGGTTCAGTTTTGGGGTATAATATTTCTGCCCCTGGTTTCCAAATGGATCCTCGCAAACTAGAGGCTGTTCTACACTGGCCGTTACACAATGGCTTAAAAGCCATCCAAAGGTTTATTGGTTTCTCTAACTATTGTAGGAGATTCATCAAAGGTTACTCTTTTGTAATTGCCCCCATCACAATATGACACGCAAGGGGGCTAATTGTACTATATGGCCTAAAGAAGCTAAAGAGTTTTTTGGACTTTTTAAACAAATGTTCGCATCCGCTGACATATTAAGACATCCTGACACTAGTAAATCTTTCCTACTTGAGGTTGACGTCTCAGAGACAGGGGTCGGGGCTGTTCTTTCTCAGAGAGAGAGAGTCAGGATGCCCCTTTGCATTCATGTGGATACTTCTCCAAAAAGTTGTATCCTGCCGAGCGTAACTATGACATTGGTAATAGAGATCTGTTAGCCATCAGGACCATCTTTAATATTGATGAGACCCTGGGCAAAGCATTTGCTTGGGTCCCCTGGACCCTGTACACCCTCCCCAGGCATGCAATCATGTTATCACCTTTAACGCAGTGGCAACCTAAAATAGAGCGGTGCAGGAATATTTTTGCAAGGATGTTTAAAAGGTAGATCCCCATCTGTCGTGCAACTCTAACAATGCATTGACAGCTGGGGCTCTACCATTTACCCATGTTTGCAGGTTTGTATTTAGCACTAAGCAGTTTTTGTGTGTTTTAAGGAAAACAGGTTTTTGTATGGAATATGTTTGTATGTGGTGTTTGGTGTTTGAATATAAGCATGTATTTATGTGTAGTGTTGGTTTTTGAATGCAGGGGTGTGTATACATATTGTAACGGCATCCCCAGGCATAATTGGGAAGTAATCCAATTATCTCCCAGGACAGAGGCAAATCGCCATTATACACATGGGGACACAAAGACAGTAAAATACATTAAAACATATAATATTACATTTATTACACAAAATCCATACATGTCACATATCCCCATATAGTTTAGATCTGAGCACACATAACTACCGAATAGCGCTCAGATCCCATACACATAGTTCAATTGCCATGGAGCCAAAGTCTTTAATTACATGAATAGGCTCCATGGCATAGCTATCTGGGTTAAAACATTCACTTAAGTAAAGTCCCGATCAATCCAGCGTTCGTTTAAACAATCAAAATAGAAGCAGGGAAGGCTGGAGACTCAGCGATGCCACTTTTAGTGCACTGAATCCGGGCTGAGCACTGCTGGCTGTCCGGTGAGCTCCATAACACCGCCACCTAGCAGCCGCTAAGTGTAACCGCGGCCACCCAGTAACAATCAATTAAGGCTGTTTGTTCGGTAGATAGAATCTACCGAACGGCTGTGCAGAAAGGAATGAATAAACCTTTCTGCACAGTAAAATTAACTGTTTAACTGCTAGTCCATAATCCAAAGGCAGCAGACAGGCAACCAGGCTCCTCCAATGCAATGTGGTCTCGTCACACATATAATGTCGGTGTTTAACACAGACATGTATTTGTATGTAGTGCTGAAGCTTGAATGCAGTGGTGTATTTGTATGTAGTGTTAGCGTGTGAATGTTGAGATGTATGCACATATACACACACAAACACACACATAGTTATACACACACTGAAACACATGCAGATACACAGGGGCGGACTGAGAACCCTCAGGGCCCCCGGGCAAAATAAATCAAGAGCCCCCTTACAGGCCCCACCCATGCTCCGCAGCAAGCCCCACACTTGTCCCGCCTCCATGCCTCGCCTCCAGCCACACCCTACACAATCTTTAGACACAAGGAACAAAAGTGCAATAAGTTCTAAACAAGTGCAATATAATTAACAAATGCAAAAAAACAAACTGTGCAAATTAAATAACAATAATCCCCTCGAGGCCCCAGTAGAGACTACAATTGAGGGCTAATGGGCCACGGAGGTGGGTCTTTCTAGCAGAGGCTATCTCAGTGTCCTTTAGAGAGCATGTTAGAAAGAATCTCCTCCAGGCCCCATTAGAGACTACAATGGAGTCTAATGTGGCCTTGAGGGTGGTCTCTCCAACACTCTGGTTCCTATTCACAATATAGCAACACAACATAGCTCGCTGATACCTAGGCCAAGTTGGCTCCTCTTACCTTAAATACTGTTGCTGGCTGGCAGTCTGTGGGCTTTCTGGCTACGGCTGGCAGGCTGTGGGCTTGCTGGAAGGCAGTGGGCTTGCTGGCTGTGGCTGGGAGGCTGTGGGCTTTCTGGCTGTAAGCCTGTGGGCTGGCTGGCCGGCCTGTGGGCTGGCTGGCTGGCCTGTGACTGGCTGCTGGACTTTGGGCTGGCTGGCTGGAATCCTTCCGCACACTGTTTGCCTTACAATGAAATCCGGATCGTACAGGCTGCGCCGTCGACATCACATTGCACCTCCGTGTACAGGACTCCATGGAAACCCAGGACCGGGCCCCTCCTCCTATTCTGAGGTAAGTAGCGCTGGCCACAGGCCCCGATAGCCGGGTGAAAATAACTCTGCAGTCAGTGCACATTCTGTTATGTGCACGGCTGCACGCATAGTGCACTGGCGAAACGGGCAGGGCAGCCACCAGAAAGGTCTGGGCCTCCTGTGTGTGTGTGTGTACTGAATTTGGTTGTGTGTGTATAGTGGCTGTAGAATGTGTGTAGTGGATGCAAAGTGCATGAGTAAAGTGGATACAGTGTTTATAGTGGATTCAGATTGAATGTTTCTGTAGTGTATAGAGAGCGTGTGTAGAGTGGATGAATCGTGTGTATAGTGAATGCAGAGTGCGTGTTTGTGTAGTGGATGTAGTGTGTAGTGAATGATGTGTGTTTGTGTAGTGAGTGCTGTGCCTTTGGAGACTGTGTTAGAAAGAATCTCCTCCAGGCCCCATTAGAGACTACAATGGAGTCTCTAATGGCCGGGCCCCGATAGCCGGGTGAAAATAACTCTGCAGTCAGTGCACATTCTGTTATGTGCACAGCTGCATGCATAGTGCACTGGCGAAGCGGGCAAGGCAGCCACCAGAAAGGTCTGGGCCTCCTGTGTGTGTGTGTGTGTACTGAATTTGGTTGTGTGTGTATAGTGGCTGTAGAATGTGTGTAGTGGATGCAAAGTGCATGAGTAAAGTGGATACAGTGTTTATAGTGGATTCAGATTGAATGTTTGTGTAGTGTATAGAGAGTGTGTGTAGCGTGGATGAATCGTGTGTATAGTGAATGCAGAGTGTGTGTTTGTGTAGTGGATGTAGTGTGTAGTGAATGATGTGTGTTTGTGTAGTGAGTGCTTTGCCTTTAGAGAGTGTGTTAGAAAGAATCTCCTCCAGGCCCCATTAGAGACTACAATGGAGTCTCTAATGGCCGGGCCCCGATAGCCGGGTGAAAATAACTCTGCAGTCAGTGCACATTCTGTTATGTGCACGGCTGCATGCATAGTGCACTGGCGAAGCGGGCAGGGCAGCCACCAGAAAGGTCTGGGCCTCCTGTGTGTGTGTGTACTGAATTTGGTTGTGTGTGTATAGTGGCTGTAGAATGTGTGTAGTGGAATCAAACTGCATGAGTAAAGTGCATGAGGATTCAGATTGAATGTTTGTGTAGAGGATAGAGAGTGTGTGTAGAGTGGATGAATCATGTGTATAGTGAATGCAGAGTGTGTGTTTTTGTAGTGGATGTAGTGTGTAGTGAATGATGTGTGTTTGTGTAGTGGATACTGTGTGTGTATTTGTGTAGTGAATGCTGTGTTTGTGTAGTGGATGATGTGTGTTTTTCTGTAGTGAATGCTGTGTGTTTGTGTAGTGGATGATGTGTGTTTGTGTAGTGAATGCTGCGTTAGGTTGTGTAGTTGTGTAGTGGATGATGTGTGTGATTGTGAAGTGGATGAAGTGTATTTGTGTAGTGGATGATGTGTGTGGTTGTGTAGTGGATGCAGTTTGTGTGATGATGTATGTGGTTGTGTAGTGGATGATCTGTATTTGTGTAGTGGATGATGTGTGTTTGTGTAGTGGATGATGTGTATTTGTGTAGTGGATGATGTGTGTGGTTGTGTAGTGGATGATGTGTATTTGTGTAGTGAATGCAGTTTGTGTGATGATGTGTATTTGTGTAATGGATGATGTGTGTGGTTGTGTAGTGGATGATGTGTGTGGTTGTGTAGTGGATGCAGTTTGTGTGATGATGTATGTGGTTGTGTAGTAGTGTATGATGGATGATGTGTGTTTTTCTGTAGTGAATGCTGTGTGTTTGTGTAGTGGATGATGTGTGTTTGTGTAGTGAATGCTGCGTTAGGTTGTGTAGTTGTGTAGTGGATGATGTGTGTGGTTGTGAAGTGGATGAAGTGTATTTGTGTAGTGGATGATGTGTGTGGTTGTGTAGTGGATGCAGTTTGTGTGATGATGTATGTGGTTGTGTAGTGGATGATCTGTATTTGTGTAGTGGATGGTGTGTGTTTGTGTAGTGGATGATGTGTATTTGTGTAGTGGATGATGTGTGTGGTTGTGTAGTGGATGATGTGTATTTGTGTAGTGGATGCAGTTTGTGTGATGATGTGTATTTGTGTAATGGATGATGTGTGTGGTTGTGTAGTGGATGATGTGTGTGGTTGTGTAGTGGATGCAGTTTGTGTGATGATGTATGTGGTTGTGTAGTAGTGTATGATGTGTGTGGTTGTGTAGTGGATGATGTGTATTTGTGTAGTGGATGCAGTTTGTGTGATGATGTGTATTTGTGTAGTGGATGATGTGTGTGGTTGTGTAGTGGATGCAGTTTGTGTGATGATGTATGTGGTTGTGTAGTAGTGTATGATGTGTATTTGTGTAGTGGATGATGTGTGTGGTTGTGTAGTGAATGCAGTTTGTGTGATGATGTGTATTTGTGTAGTGAATGAAGCGTGTGGTTGTGTAGTGGATGCATTTTGTATGTTTAATGATGTATGTGTGTAAAGGATGTGTGACAAATGCTGCTGGGGGGTATTTTTAAGTGGTTAAATTTGTATTATTTAAAAAAAAAAAAATGTATTTCCCTCTCCCTGCCTCTTACCTGTAGCCAGGGAGGGGGGACACTGGATTCCCTGGTGGTCCGGTGGCTCAGCTTGTTAGGCCAGCATAGAAGGGCCCAGCAGACTCCATCTTCCCCCTCCAGCAACCAGTGCTCTATATCTGTAATGAGCCCAGCATGCATTGCAACCCGCTTTACTGCTGTGGCTCGCGAGAGTGCCGGAGGGGGAAGGTCAGTGTGTCCCTCAGAGGCATATGTATAGCGGACCATGTCCGAAATGCCCGAACTGGTCAGTCCGCCCATGGATATACACACACACTGACACACAAATACACAACCGGACACATAGATACACAACCTGACACACATTCAGATACACAGACACACATACTAATAACATACAGATACACATACTGACAACATACAGATACACCAAAACACACAAAGACAACACCAAAACACACTGACACATATACAGACACACTGATACACATCCTGAAATACACAAAGATACAAACACTGACACCCTTGCAAATACACAGATACACACACAGACTTCATACATATACACACACATATATACACACTGATACACACACACAATGACAACATATAGATACACACACAGATATACAGACACAGAAACAGACAAACTGACACACAAACATACATTGAAAGACATACTTACACAGACACATAAACTGACAGACATGCTGACACATAGACAGACAGATATATACCGAGAGACACACAGACATACAGACACACTGACAGACATGTTGACACATTCACCAACACACACATGCAAGACAAGCGCAAGACTTAGTGCATGGGCTACTTGGTGGGTCTCCTTAGTGTGCCGCTGCACCGGTGGGTGGGAGAAATGCTTCGGGCCCCCCTGGAGTAACATGGTTGATTGTATATTTCCTACCTGTTCTATGTTAAATTTTGTATTTTTTGTGTATTAATATTGTTTTTGTATTTTATTGTACCCTAATGTAACAATGCAATGATTTGTGGACCCAGGACATACTTGAAAATGAGAGAAATCTCAATGTATCTTTCCAGGTAAAATATTTTATAAATAAATAAATAAATAACACACACACCAACATACTGACACAAAGACCCATACTGATACAGACATATACACACTAACATACATATGGACACACACAGACACATACACTAACAGACATGCTGACACACACACATATACTTGCAGACATATTGACACACATTCACAGACACACACACAGGCATACTGACACGCTGACACACTGACAGACATATTGACACACACATAAACTAAGACATACAGACATACATTCACAGGTATACTGACACACACTGACAGGCATATTGACACATACACTGACAGACATTCTGACATATAGACATATACTGAGACATTCACAGATACACAAACATATTGACACACACGCACACACACATTGACACACACTTGCAGACATACTGACACATACACTGACAGACACAGGCAGATATACTGACACATACACTGAGAGACATAATGACATACAGACATATACTGAGACATTCACAGATACACACACACTGGCAGACATACTGACACACACACACACACACACATACACACAAAATGTACCTATTAAACTCACCCTCCAGTTTCCTCCCTTGGAGGGTGGCTTTCCGACTGGTGGCTGAAGCTGTTGGGGTCTGGCTAGCTCTGCCCAGACCCCCTCCGCTCTGCCTCTTCCTCCTCCTGCGCGGCTCCTCTCTTTATGGGAGGAAATGACTTGTGGCCGTCACTTCCTCCCAGCCGGCTGCCGAAAAGCAAAAGGGCCTGGTCATGCTCTTAAAGCGTCAGAGCGCAAGACAAGAGCAAGACTTAGTGCATGGGCTACTTGGTGGGCCTCCTTAGTGTGCCGCTGCACCGGCGGGTGGGAGAAATGCTTGAGGCCAGCAGGGCCTATGGTGTAGCTGCTTCGGGGCAGCTGTCCCATTTGCCCCAGGGTAAACTGCTAGCTAGCCATCACTCTAGTGCTTAAGGAATGGCAACATCTTTTAGAGGGTTCCAAGGATTCCATTATGATTATTACTGATCACAAGAACCTGTCATATATTGGGGAAGCCAAACGATTGTCTTCTAGACAAGCTAGATGGTCATTATTTTTGTCTCGCTTTAACTTCATTATCACCTACAGACCCGGTTCTAAGAATGATAAAGCTGACGCCTTGTGTAGAGAATTTGACGTTGAATTGGATCTAGAAAAAGAGACATCCCCTATTATTTTTCCTGAGTGTATTATTGCATCCACTGTCCTTTCTTTATCGTCCCCTTTGCTCCATGCTATCATGGCGGCTCAGCCCCAGGCACCTTGCAACAAACCTCACGATAAATTGTTTATTCCATTGCCTGACAGGAAAGAGGTGCTGAAGGTATTCCATGACAATGTGACCACTGGGCATCTGGGTATTAATAAAACTGTATCCGCCAATTCCAGGTCACTTTGGTGAGAGTCACTCAGGAGGGATATTAAAGATTATGTAGAAGCCTGCTCTGTCTGTGCAGTTTTGAAGTTTCCTAATAAAATTCCATGTGGATTGTTACAGCCACTTCCTATACCCAGTATCACATGGTCTCATTTATCGATGGATTTCATTGTTGAACTGTCTAGTTCCAATGGGTATACAACCATCCCCATGGTAGATGACCATTTTTCCAAAATGGCACACTTTACTCCACTTATAAAATTGCCAACGTCTCTGGATCTGGTGCACATATTTATATGCGATATTGTTAGGCTACATGGTATTGCTCAAAATATTGTGTCTGACAGGTGTTCCCAATTTGTGTCACGGTTCTGGAGGGCATTCAATAAACAGTTGGCCATTGAATTGTCATTTTCCTCTGCTTACCATCCCCAAACTAATGGTACGGCTAAAAGAGCTAACCAATCATTTGAGCTGTATTTACATTGCTTTGTGAATAGTATACAGTCTAACTGGGCTGAATTATTGCCCTGGGCAGAATTTGCAAGGAATAACGCTACCCATGACTCATCTGGGCATAGTCCGTTTTTGTCAATACGTCATCCTGCTGTTCTCCCTGTTGTGTTTTCTGATACAGCTATCCCTACTTTGGATGATCAACTCACCTCTATTCGTGATACCTGGACTAAGGTTCACTCCCCTCTTGAAACTGCAGCTGCTCACTTGAAGTTACATGCGGATAAACGACGGAGTGCCAATCCAGTTTACCAGGTGGGTGATCGGGTTTGGTTATCCTCACGCGACATCAGGTTGAAGCTTCCCAGCATGAAGTTTGCTCTAAGGTTCTTTTGTCCTTTTCGTGTGGTTAGGAGAATCAACCCTGTTTCTTATTATCTGGCCCTTCCAACGTTGTTACGTATACCTAATACTTTTCATGTGTCCTTGCTCAAACCGCTTGTTTGCAATCGGTACACAAGTCTGGTTGTTCCCCCTCCTTCTTTGGTTGTTTCTGAACAGGAGGAGTACGAAGTCTCCTCCTTCATTGATTTCAGGTTTTCTCATGGTTCATTACAGTATTTGGTTGATTTGGGATATGGGCCTGCTGACCGTTCTTGGGTTTTGGCTTCTGATATCCATGCTGGCTGTAAAATTCGTTCTTTTCACGCCAAGTTTTCTCTCAAACCTGGTCATTACTGCACGTGGGGGGTAATGTCACGTATTCATCCGCACATAAAAATGTGGTTAATGGCATTTACCGTCCTGACAGGAAAAGTTGTGCCGAGCAGCAATCATGCACATTGAAACCTGATAATTGCTTTTAGGGGTCAAAGGCCAATTACGGCCAATCAGATCCACAGGAGGGTTTGTGCTGAGAAGCAATCATGCACATGGAAACCTGGTAATTGCTTTTGGAGTCAAAGGCTGGTTACGGCCAATCAGATCCACAGGAGAGGTATTTAAACCCAATTTTCCTTTTGCTCATTGCCCTGTCGTGGTCTCAACCTGATGGTAATCCGAGGGTGCTTTCCTGAATTCTGATATCCTTGACTTTTGTCTTTCTCTCATTGTTATGTCTGATTCTGTGTTCCTGACCTCTGCAAGTATTTTGACTATTCTTGGATACGTTAAGTCCGGCCATACATTATCCTTAGTCCTAGGTGTGACACAGTTCTGCGTGCTGGATCAACTTGTAATCCTGACACTCCCGACACCATTCACCAAACCACAAGTTAAAGTCCCTAATACGCATCCGCCTGTCATTCTGAGTGTTAGGCACAGGCAGAACTTCAGAGAATGACAGTGTGGAAGCAACCTGCCCTTTATCACTGGCAAATACACTAAAAACTTCCTTTACCTCTGAAACCTCAGTGCAAGTCAAGTCATTTGTCCCTAGATGAACAAGTACATGCAATTCCCCTTCCTGCTTTGCTCGCTTAAAAATATTACAAATGCGTCTCCTGTCTCTGTGAGCAGTAGCTTCCGGGAAGATATTTCACAAGACCACTATTGTCCAGCTCCACACCTCTTATGATAGAATCCCCCAACAACAACTGCTTTCTATTAGGCCTTACCATAGTCTGCAAGCCTGTCTCCATAATACCACTACACTCTGTGCCTGAGAATGTCTCCACAACACCACTACACTTGCTGCCTGAGCCTGTCTCCACAACACCACTACCCTCGGTGCCTGAGCCTGTCTTCACAACACCACTACCCCCAGTGCCTGAGCCTGTCTTCACAACACCACTACCCCCAGTGCCTGAGCCTGTCTTCACAACACCACTACCCTCAGTGCCTGAGACTGTCTCCATAACACCACTATCCTTGGTGCCTGAGCCTGTCTCCATAACACCATTACACTCTGAAAGTGCTGAAAATGAGTTATGTAGAGCAACAGACTGTGCAATATGCATTTTATCCACAGCACTAAGTTTACCACATCCTACAGTAATCCATCTGCCATACCTAGTACGTCTCTGCGGCAGTGGCTTTGCCGTAGTTCCAGCCTTAGTTTGTTTACCAGATAATTTACAAATCTCACACTTCAAAATAGAGAACTGTCTACAGATTAGACAGCATTCAAATCTCTAAAAAGTGGAACGTGAAACAAATGTATAACAACTATTACACTGAACTAAGTCTGCCATTTTAATGAGGTGGATAATTTAAATCAAACCAATCTTAATTTATTTTTGTCCTCCTGTATATCTCAGATTACCTCCAGTTTCTCTCCAGAATATCTCCAATCACACACTTTGAAGCAGCACTTAGATGTAGCAACTAAGCTATATTAGCCAAGCTAATGATCACAACCCTTATATAACTCCAATAAGCACCACCCACTCAGAATGTTTAACACCTGGATAGGCCTATGCTTATTTGCAAACAATAGCGAATTAACAAACAATCAATAGCAAACACCTAGCTAATCAAATGCCTTACCAATTACCAACAGGAAATCAAACCTTGTGCAATTAGTCATCTTTTCCTATAGATGAATCTTAACTGTCACAGTAAAAAACTCTTAGCAAAATCTTAGACAGTTGAAGATTCTGTAAAACTCTGCAGAATATCTCCAATCACACACTTTGAAGCAGCACTTAGGACAAATAAAATTAAATATCTATGCAGACGATATCTTATTAACATTAGAAGAATTGCCATATCTGACTAGAGATGAGCGGACACCTGGATGTTCGGGTTGAAGTCAATGGGGACCCAAACTTTTGGGCACTAAAATGGCTCTAAAAAAATCCTGGAAAGGGCTAGAGGGCTGCAAAAGGAAGTAAAATGGGGGTAAGAGTAGGACAAGTGCCCTGCAAACAAATGTGTATAGGGAAATAACTTAAAATAAAATAAAATACATAAAGATTTAAAATAATGTAAAGGATCACCTGGCACCCCGACTGGGCACCTCCTTTGAAGGATGCTCCTAGCGCTTCCTGAGATCTCCAAGCACTGCAGCAGACACCACAACCACAGAACCAAAGAAGCATACGAATGCTGTCAAGCATATGAATGCTGTAAGCAGCTGAACAGGAAAAGCATACAATCAGCTTACACTCCTGGCAATCAGCATACAATCCAATTCCCCCAATAATGAGATGACACTTATAGCCTCTTTTATTCACAATCCACAAACATAGTACTGCCCACATGGTTTTGAAATACAACCAATCAATCCGTACAATACACACAGACACTCCCACACAAAATCCTCCCCTCTGCCTGTGATATGATTACTGAACACAATGGTTAAGCTAATTATCACAGGCAGAGAAATACAGTATCATAAAACACATCACAGGGACCCCAAACCATGCAATAACCCCATAAAAAAGGTATATCCTCGGAACCGGGGGATCTGGGTGAACCACATATCCAAAATTCACCCTGATCCATTCAGTAGTTTGGAAGATGCAGTTTAATGCAGATTCCGCAGAACATATACAGGCTATATGAAAAATAATTACTGTATAATGTGTCCCCTGTTGTATAATTTAAAACTACTGAACAATGTCTTCGTGCACCAAATACTGACGAGATGGCACAGTGTAGAAAAGTCCAAACAGTGTCTGTGAGTTAAAATGGCTGCCATCCATTGTTCTCACCATGTGCTTCATCCATTGTTCTCACCATGTGCCTCTGATACATGAAATGTAACTCCACAGTATGTCCCCAGATGGTTCTTAAAGGGCCAGCAGCAGCATAATAAAATACAATATGCCCAAATACTGTATTTAAAGGGCCAAATCTCCAAGTGGTCATAGTCAGCAGGCAGGAGGCGGGCAAACAGGCTTCTCCAATGCCCAGTGGCGAGGTTGGTTTCACCACAAATAATAATCTTGAACTAGGAGGAGGAGGTGGATGTGGAGTAGGAGGTTGAGGAGGTGGTGTCCGTAGCGGTACAGGTGGAAGCGGCGGTTAAGGTGGAGGAGGTAGCCAACACTGTTTTTTTTGTTTTTTTTTATATTTGGACATATAAAAAAGAAAACAAAGAATAAGTACACTTGAGTAGAACAATGGCTGGGTGAGGCCAGTATAAATGTCTATTCTGCACAAGGCACAGACACGTCTGGTGGGATCCATGCCTGGTTCATTTTAATAAACGTGAGCTTGTCCACGTTGGCTGTGGACAGGCGGCTGTGCTTGTCTGTGATAACGTCCCCTGCCATGCTAAACACACGTTCAGACAATACACTGGCTGCAGGGCAGGCCAGCACCTCCAAGGCATAAAGGGCAAGCTCAGGCCATGTGCCTAATTTGGAGACCCAGAAGTTAAATGGGGCAGACCATCAGTCAGTATGTGTAGGCGTTTGCACACGTTCTGTTCCACCATGTTGCTGAAATGCTGCCTCCTGCTAAGACGTTCCATATCAGCTAGTGGTGCTGGTTGTTGTGGCGTGCTGACAAAGTTTTCCATATTTCATCCATGCTAACCCTGCCTTCTGAGGTGCTGGCAGTGCCCCTGCTGTATTGGCGACCTCTTCCTCCTCCTCTGCCTTCGCCTTGTGCTTCCACTGAGCCCCTGGTGTCAGTTGGGAATGCCCTCAGCACCGATCACGCTCCAGTGAGGGAATTAAGGATGGCACATTGTCCTTGTAATGGGGATCCAGCAGGGTGGCCACCCAGTAATCAGCACAAGTTAAAATGTGGGCAACTCGGCAGTCGTTGCGCAGGCACTGCAGTATGTAGTCGCTCATGTGTGCCAGGCTGCCCAGAGGCAAGGACAAGTTGTCCTCTGTGGGAGGTGTATCGTCTGTGTCCTCCACGCTTCAGTGATGCCCACGAGCTGCGTTGGGTGCCACCCTACTGTGAACATGGTCCCTCCTCCTCCTCCTCATCCTCCAGAACTGTGCCCTGGCTGGACAATTATGTACCTAGCCTATGCTGGTGCAGGAACCCACTCTCCAAGCCACTTGTGAATGACTGGCCTGATTACTGTGGAAATGTCCCCTCTTCCTCCTGTGCCACATCCTCTTCCATCATCGCCCAAAGCGTTTTTTCAAGGAGACATAGAAGCGGGATAGTAAGGCTGAGAACAGCGTCATCGGCACCGGTCATGTTGGTGGAGTATCCGAAACAGCGCAACATGGCACACAGGTCTCACATGGAGGCCCACTCATTGGTGGTGAAGTGGTGCTGTTCTGCAGAGCAAATGACCTGTGCGTGCTGCAGCTGAAACTCCACTATCGCCTGCTGCTGCTAGCATAGTCTCTCCAGCATGTGCAAGGTGGAGTTCCACCTTATGGGCACGTCGCATTTGAGGCGGTGAGCGGGAAGGCCAAAGTTATGCTGCAACGCAGACAGGCAAGCAGCAGCAGGGTGAGAACGCCAAAAGCGCGCACAGACGGCCCGCACTTTCTGCAGCAGCTCTGATATATCTAGTTTGCCAGGAATTTCTGCACCACCAAATTCTTCACATGTGCCAGGCAAGGGATGTGCGTCAAACCGGCTAGGCCCAGAGCTGCTACGAGATTTTGCCTATTATCGCACAACACCAGGCCGGGCTTGAGGCTCAGTGGCAACAAACACTCATTGGTCTGTTGTTCCATGCCCGTCCACAGCTCCTGCGCAGTGTGGTTTTTTCCCCCCAAACATATGAGTTTTAAAATAGCCTGCTGTCGTTTCTCCCTGGCTGTGCTGAAGTTGGTGGTGAAGGTGTTACCCTGCCTGGATGAGGTGGTGGTAGAGGAGGAGGAAGCAGAGTAGGCTTTGCCGTAGTTCCAGCCTTAGTTTGTTTACCAGATAATTTACAAATCTCACACTTCAAAGAGAAATGCCCTGCAATCCTCGGTGGTGGAAGGACATGCGCCAAACTGTTATCCGTCTCAGGCCCAGCCGCCACTACATTTGCCCAGTGTGCAGTTAGGGAGATATAGCATCCCTGCCCGTGCTTACTGGTCCATATATCTGTGGTTATGTGGACCTTGCCACAGATGGTGGTGCGCAGTGCACTCCTAATTTTGTCCGCCAATTGGTTGTGCAGGGAAGGGATGGCTCGCCTGGAAAAGTAGTGGCGGCTGGGAACCACGTACTGTGGGACAGCCACCGCCATCAAGTTTTTTACAACTGTCCGTCCGTCTCCACCAGACGGAATGACAGCATTTCAAAGGTCACAAATTTTGAAATGCTGGCATTGAGGGCCAGGGATCACGGGTGGCTAGGGGGTACTTTCTCTCCAGCATTTGGGAGATGGAAAGCTGAACGCTTCCATGGGATAGTGTGGAGATGCTTGGGCAGGCTGCAAATCTACTATTTAGCACCAACAAAATTTGAGTTACTAAAACTGCAATGTAACCACAGTATCTGATGGTTCTATTTGACTCTCAGATATGAAGTGCATGCCAAAAATGTACTTTTTAGCACCAAAAAAAATTTAATTAGTCAAACTGCAATGTAACCACAGTATCTGACGGTTCTATTTGACTCTCAGGTATGAAGTGCACGCCACAAATGTACTATTTAGCGCCTAAAAATTGGAATTAGTCAAACTGCAATGTAACCACAGTATTTTACGGTTCTATTTGACTCTCAGATATGAAGTGCAGGTTCTATTTGACTCTCAGATATGAAGTGCACACCACAAATGTACTATTTAGCACTTAAAAATGTGAATTTTTAAAACTGCGCTGTAACCAGAGTATTTGACGGTTCTATTTGACTCTCAGATATGAAGTGCAGGTTCTATTTGACTCTCAGGTATGAAGTGCACGCCACAAATGTACTATTTAGCGCCTAAAAATTTGAATTAGTCAAACTGCAATGTAATAACAGTATTTGACTGTTCTATTAGACTCTCAAATATGAAGTGCATGCCCCAGATCCTTACCAGATGTACTATTTAGCACCTAAATAATTTGAATTTTTAAATCTGTGCTGTAACCACAGTATTTGATGGTTCTATTTGACTCTCAGATATGAAGTGCACCGAAGGCCGCAAATGTACTATTTAGCACCAAAAAGTTAGATTTTTTAAACCAACAATGTAACAGTAGTATTTAAGGGTTTTATTGGACTGCAAAAAATGCAGTACGCAAATGTACTATTTAGCACCAAAAAAATTGCAGTATTTAAAAATGCCTACATGTTGCCCACTGAGCTACCAGAACAGGATTAAAGTAATGTGCCTGGCACACATGCAGTTTCAAGTGCACTGCACTCTCTGTGGCACTGGGCTCAGGGCAGGGTACAAAAATGTAGTATAGCACCCACAAAAATAATCGCTGTAGTTTGCAGAGTCAACACCAGAATTCTTTCCTAATCTGTCCCTCACAGCTGCAGCATCCTCTCCCTACACTAATAAGAGCTCATGTGACGTGCGGCGCTATGTGACTCCAGCTTATATATAGAGGCTGGGTCACATGCTGCACTGGCCAATCACAGCCATGCCATTAGTAGGCATGGCTGTGATGGCATCTAAGGGCACACGAGTCAAACCTGCAGCCTTTCAAAACGCGCCATTAAATCGCCGAACACCAAACTCCAACCTGAACATACACTGATATGTCCGTGTTCGGGTACGGGGTCCAAAAACTGTAATGTTCAGTATGAACCCGAACTTTAAAGTTTGGGTTCGCTCCACTCTACACTTGACGCGTTTCATCCTTACAGACTTTTTCAAGAGCTTAGTACTCCTCTGTGTTCCGGTCATTTTTATGTATAAATTTTGCGCACTTTTCCGGTATCAGTGCACACGCGCGGGTGACAGACGAAATGCAATACGTGTAATTACGCTGAATAATCTCACCGCGCATGCGCGCATTACCAGCCTGGAATACAAATAAACTTTACTGATAATGTTCACGGACAAATTTTAAGTGAAAACCGGACAAAATATATGTTTGGAACTTTTCTGCGTCCACCATTACCAAGAAACAGAAGGGCGTATAGTATATAGATAACACTATAACTATATACACTGCTCAAAAAAATAAAGGGAACACAAAAATAACACATCCTAGATCTGAATGAATTAAATATTCTTCTGAAATACTTTGTTCTTTACATAGTTGAATGTGCTGACAACAAAATCACACAAAAATAAAAAAATGGAAATCAAATTTTTCAACCCATGGAGGTCTGGATTTGGAGTCACACTCAAAATTAAAGTGGAAAAACACACTACAGGCTGATCCAACTTTGATGTAATGTCCTTAAAACAAGTCAAAATGAGGCTCAGTAGTGTGTGTGGCCTCCACGTGCCTGTATGACTTCCCTACACTGCCTGTGCATTCTCCTGATGAGGTGGTGGATGGTCTCCTGAGGGACATCCTCCCAGACCTTGACTAAAAAATCGGCCAACTCCTGGACAGTTTGTGGTGCAATGTGACGTTGGTGTATGGAGCGAGACATGATGTTCCAGATGTGCTCAATTGGATTCAGGTCTGGGGAACGGGCGGGCCAGTCCATAGCATCAATGCCTTCATCTTGCAGGATCTGCTGACACACTCCAGCCACATGAGGTCTAGCATTGTATTGCATTAGGAGGAACCCAGGGCCAACCAGCATATGGTCTCACAAGGGGCAGGGGCGTATTAGCCGCGAGGCAAACAAGGCATTTGCCTTGGGCGGCATTTTTCAGGGGGCGGCAAAAAACGCCGCCCCCCAAATGCCCAAGGCAAATGTCTTGTTAGCCTCGCGGCTAACAGACATTCTGGGCGCTGGGCGGCAGTGGCTGCAGCGCTGGGCGGGCGGCCGGCGAGGGAGCTCTTCCCCTGAGCGCTCTGCTCAGCTCCCTCGCGCGGCACCAGCAGAGTGAAGCCGGGAGCCGGGTTGATGACGTCATATTCCGGCTCCCAGCCTCACTCTGCTGGCGGCGCGCGAGGGAGCTGAGCAGAGCAGAGCGCTCAGGGGAAGAGCTCCCTCGGCGGCCGCCCGCCCGCCCACCCTGCAGCCACTGGACCCCAGGGAGAGGAAGAACCCCCCCCAGCATTACCAAAGGTAAGGAGGCTGGGGGGGTTAAATAAAAAAATAAAAAAACACTAGTGAGTGTGTGTGTGGATGTCTGTTATTGTGTATGTTAGTGTGTGTATGTATGTTAGTGTTAGTGTGTGTATGTTAGTGTGTGTGTGTGTTAGTGTGTGTGTGTTAGTGTGTGTGTGGATGTCTGTTAGTGTTAGTGTGTGTATGTTAGTGTGTGTGTATGTGTGTGTGTGTGTGTGTATGTCTGTTAGTGTGTGTGTGTGTGGATGTCTGTTAGTGTGTATGTTAGTGTTAGTGTGTGTGGATGTCTGTTAGTGTGTATGTTAGTGTTAGTGTGTGTATGTTAGTGTTAGTGTGTGTGTCTGTTAGTGTTAGTGTGTATGTTAATGTTAGTGTATGTATGTTAGTGTTAGTGTGTGTGTGTCTGTTAGTGTGGATGTCTGTTAGTGTGGATGTCTGTTAGTGTGTGTGTTTGCCTGTTAGTGTGTGTGTGTGTTTGCCTGTGAGTGTGTGTGTCTGTTAGTGAGTGTGTGAGTGTGTGTCTGTTAGTGAGTGTGTGTTTCTGTTAGCTAGTGAATGCGTATCTGTCAGTGAATGTGTGTGTGTGTATTTAGAAGGCGGAGCAGGGGGGAAGGTTGGGTGGCGGTTGCGCGGGTGGGGGTGGCGTGGGGGGGTGCCTGAGTTTTGTCCTGCCTAGGGCAGCACAAAACCAGGATACACCACTGACAAGGGGTCTGAGGATCTCATATCGGTACCTAATGGAATGTTCTCCACGGTGTCTCCAGACTCTGTCACTTCTGTCACGCGTGCTCCGTGTGAACCTGCTTTAATCTTTGAAGAGCACAGGGTGCCAGTGGCGAATTTGCCAATCTTGGTGTTCTCCTGCAAATGCCAAACGTCCTGCACGCTGTTGGGCTGTAAGCACAACCCCCACCTGTGGACATCGGGCCCTCATACCACCCTCATGGAGTCTGTTTCTGACCGTTTGAGCAGACACATGCACATTTGTGGCCTGCTGGAGGTCATTTTGCAGGGCTCTGGCAGTGCTCCTCCTGTGCATATATTAAAGATTTGGCCCAGATCATTTCTATGGTCGAAGGTATGACCTGTAAAAAATAATATTTATGGTCCACAGTGGACGTTGCTTCACCGTACACAGCGATTGATCATGAAAAGGGTATCCAAGCAGTTAAAGACATTTTATACAATGATTTGAGCATGCATATATCTCAAGCTGATTTTATTCTCAAAATTATCAGATTCATACTGTTACACAGTTTCTTCTTGTTTGAGGGTACTTTTTACCTTCAGACCTGTGGTACAGCAATGGGCACCTAGCTATGCTAACATTTTTGTAGCAAATTGGGAATCCAATAACATCTGGATAATCCGTTCGGTGCAAACCCAGTGCTCTGGAAGAGGAATATTGACAATGTTTTAATCATTTGGGAAGGGAGCAAGTCCCATTTGGAGGAATTTTTAAGTTATATTAGTCAAAACACATATGGATTAAAATTTACAGCAGAAATCCATGAAACCGAAATTAAATTTTTAGATAACTTGGTCTGTAGAAAAACATTTTCTAAACCTACAGATGGAAACGGTTTTGAATATTCCAGCTGTCATCATCCCAAATGGCTGAACAATATTCCAAAAGGCCAATGAAATGGAAATCAACTCAATCGATTGATTATTCTTGTGTATCTGCCCCTGACCAAATTGAGAAACAATGTGTGCACGCTCCCTGAAGTAATTTACACCAGACACAGGTTCCAGGTTGTTGAATAACTTGAGGAATGTTTATTCAGAGGGGACAGCAGGTCCCTTATAAAGCACAATTACATCATAAACACTGTCAGAGATAACATAAAATAATACATCAGTAATTGGTTAAGTGTTAAGTGTTTTATTCAAAGCACGTCCTACTGGGTGTGCCTTCTTATGTCATTACTGTCGTCATGGAGTTCTCCCCCTGGATTCCAGCGCCATCTAGAAAATTAGAGTGTTTGGTCGATGGGTGGGGTACTCCTGAGTGACATCTAGTGGTCAGTTTAGTAATTTATTGAATAATATTGAGTATAACTAAATGGAGTAAATAGACATTTTACTAGCTAAAAATATGTCCATATCTCATTTCCACAACAGTCCCCCCTTAAAATGGCTATTTACCATAACAACTGCTACTGTCCCTAACATGTCCCTAGCTGCCTGCAGCTCATCTGTCTTAACAAGCATCGAACACTTCACTCCGTGGGTAACCTGCGGCGGCTAGTCCACCACATCTCCGCACGTGAGACTCGCCTGTAGAGACAGACGCTTTCCCTATGCTATCCCTACAGAAATGCAGTTGTCTGTCTGAACTGGTGGGGCTGAAGGGGTGTATGTGGTGTCACATCCTAGTCAGTGACGTCTTGATGTAAGAAAGTAGGGGTTACGTTGTCTACAGTCTTCCCTGCTGTCTTTTGCAAATACCTATGTTAGAAATAGGAAGATAATGAACACTGTAAGGACTGCTGTCCCGACTTGGGATAGGGTTCTCTGCCAACCATTCATTGATCCAAACCATCTGTCCCATACGTTAGTGACCCCTGAGTTCCTTTTTAGTTAATCTGAAAGGCTATCTAATTTTTCTATTGCCATAGTTACCTTACCATTGGGCCCAGTATTATCTGGAATGAATGTACAGCATGTCATGGTCTCGGGGAGGATTTTACATACGCCCCCCTTTTCTGCTAAAATCATATCCAGAGCCATTCTATTTTGAAATGTCATTTGGGTGGTAGCTTGCTACACTCTGTAGGGCATCTCTAGTATAGTTAACAAACCGCTGTTGGTTGTAATAGATATAATTAATCCAATTAACATTCTCATTGACAGTGATTAATGGAATCTGGGACTCAAAGCCAGCGGCAACCTCATCCCTAGCTTTAAATTCGTTGGGTACCCCCCTTGGCACACCAATGGCATCAATATAAACATGTGGATCAAAGCTACCACGGATTGGGGCTTCCCTTTTGACTCTGGAGTGTGTGTGGGATCAAATGTATTATGATGGCCATCCGGGATAATATGGATAGGCATTATGGCCTTAGTTAGTGTGCATTCTCCCCACCATAGTCCCATTAGTTGGGATCTCAGTTGCTTACCACCACACAGCCAATAAATATTCCCAACTGTTTTTGCATAGTTCATTAACAGTGTCGTGGGTGGATTATGATAGATAGAGCAATAACCAGATGGGAATTTTCCCATAAATGTACCTGTGTTCTTAGGTATTAAATAGCAAGTGTAGTTACCTGGGTACACCGTGACTCGATCAGGTGGTCTAATGTGTCCCTGGGTAATCGGGTAGACCTTCTTCCATGATTCACACATTGAAGAGTTAGTGGTGGATTGTGCATAAAGGCTTAAAACACATAATTCTACATCAGGAGGTAGATTCAAAGGCACCGTACCCAGATGGGGCCTGGCCCCTCCACAAACATAGCAGTTAGTCTTATTGTGTGAGTTAGCAATGTATCTCATCCACTCTAGCCATAGGTTAGTGTCTGAGAACCCAGTTTCCACTGCCATGGTATCTTCAAAGTAGGGTTAGCAATAGCAACCATGTCATGTAAAGTCTTGATGTGAGGTTTTAGTGGGTTAATAGTCATATGTGTAGTTGCTACCCAGTCAGATGAGTTAAGCATGTCTTGCAGGTAGAATGTCCCCAACTTGTTATATGAGTTACCGCCCTTCCATTACATTCCCATTACATACTCTTCTGCATCTCCTGGACTGGGGTATTCTATGTTTAGGGTAAGTTTGATTGGGGTTGACTTAAGGTCATTCTAGAGAGTAGTGATTTCCCATCTTTGTCAATTCTGTCTAAGGCATTCTGAGGTCTATATCCCCATGATCTACCTGTGTTCCACCCGGCTGCCTTCCAAGAACTACAGGAATGTCCCCATGCACCCCCTGCCAGACAGATGTATGGGTCTTTTTCGTCAGGTATGTCTTTGTATTTCTATGTATAGCAGCGTGTTGTGTTTGTGGAAAAGTGCAAACAACAATTTCACAATAATCAAAGGTAAATGTCGCTACATCTGTGTTTGAGGAATTGTACTAAAAGGTGTAAACATGGTTATCTTTGGTTATAGCTACTTGTTGGGCCTTTGTGATTGTTAGCAGCAAATTAAAACAGAGGAAGCACAGAAAACTCATAACTCAACAGGGGCTGCTTCCTCTGGAGCAGGCACTTTCTTGCAATGTGAGGCGTGTATCCAGGAACTTTTTCCGGCCAGTTTTACTGAGGTAGCCGTGATTAGTAGCACTTGGTAAGGACCATCAAATCTTGGCTCAAGAGTGTGCTTCCTGAGGAATTTCTTGACCATAACCCAGTCACCTGGAAGCAACTTGTGTGTACCTGTATTCGACTCAGGATCTGGAATAGAAGAAAACACTTGGGCATGGAGTTTGGTCAAGGCATGAGAGAGAACAGTTACATAATCTACCATATCATCTGACTGAATCTGAAGCTGTTGGGGGAAATAACAACCTAACCTTGGTGCTGTGCCAAATAGAATCTCATAGGGAGATAAATTGTATTTTCCCCTAGGGGTGTACCTCATGCTAAATAATGCTAATGGAAGACTCTCAGGCCAGGGCATGTTAGTTTCTTGTGACATCTTAAGCATTCTGGCCTTTAACATGCCATTCATGCGTTCTACCTTACCACTACTTTGTGGGTGATATGGTGTGTAGAATGCAAGGGTCACCCCCATTGCTGACCAGACTTCCCATGTCAATGAGGCAGTGAAGGAGGTTCCTTGGTCATTTTCAATCACTTCTGGAACTCCGTACCGGCAGACAATTTCCGTCAGAAGGTGTTTGGCCGTGGTCCTTGCAGTGAGATTAGCCACTGGGAAGGCTTCTGGCCATCCTGAGAACATATCCACAATGACCAGTGCGTATTCATAACGTCCACTCTTTGGCATTTGGATGTGGTCAATCTGTATCCTCTGAAAGGGTACTGCGGTTTAGCCAGGTGGTTGGGTGCGGTTTTGATAATCTTCCCAGGGTTACATTTAGCACAAATTGCACAATACTTACAATAGTTCTGTGTTAGGGTAGTGATACCTGGTGCTTCAAAATATTTATCAATCAAAGAGTTCATCAGGTGTTTTGACAAATGGGCAGGCCCATGGGCCCACTGGACAACAGCTGGATACATATTCTTGGGTAGACAGAACTTAAGATTGATGGTGTAAACTTCATCTCGGAGAATGGCCCCCCTGCTCTTCCAATTTTGTTTCTCTTGGGGGGTGTCACAGCAGCTTGTTGTTCCTTTAAGAGTCTGAGGTCTGTAGACAATGTTTGCATGGTGTAAATGGGTGTTGTTTCAATGGCCACTCTTCTGTCCACTTTCCATCCTTGTCGTGCTGCTTCCTTGGAGGCTTGATCAGCCAAGTGGTCGCCTCGTGCTTCTTCTGAATTCAGCCTCCTGTGGGCTTTCACTTTGAGCACTGCCACTTCTGCTGGAAGTATTAGGGCATCTATTAGTTCTTCAATAGCTGTGCAGTGTTTCACCGGAGTACCGGTGGCTGTGAGAAATCCTCTGGTTTTCCAAATCAGGCCAAAATCATGTGCCACTCCCAGGGCATATCTTGAGTCTGTATAAATGTTGACATGTAGACCTTCAGATAGCTTGCAGGCCACTATGAGGGCTGTTAGTTCGGCTTCCTGAGATGATTTGGTTGGCGGGAGTGCGGCTGCCTGCAGTACCTGACATTCTGTAGTCACTGCATATCCAGTGTGATATTGCCCTTGCTCATCAGCAAATCTGGAACCATCCACAAACAGTATCCGGTCTGGATTAGGTAGAGCAGTCTCATACACAGTTGGTAAATGGGTGGTTTCCATCTTCATCTGTTCAAAGCAATCATGGGGGGTTTCAGAGTCATGTTCCATGGCAGGTAGGTCTTCACAGACTTCTGTGTGATATCTAGGATATCTGGTTGTACTGCAGTTGATAACTTTTTTTGGTTACTCCCATAGAGTTCAGTTGTTCCTGGGCTATTGTGCTCCAGGACTTGGCCATTGGGCCTAAGTCTTTCCATGAGATGTCATGGGACTTGGTGAGGGATATGTGTGGGACAGCGGTCTCCCAATGACGGTAGAGGTGTGCTGCATTCTCTGGGAGGTGTACCAACAGGATCATGTTGCCCGTGGAGTCCCATAACAAGTCTGTCAATGTAATATGAATTTCTACAAGTTGGAATAGTTCTTCTTCATAATCCACATCAGGGCCTGGGCTGTCTTTAAACCACAGGGTACAGTGTAGCAAGTTCTCTGGTTGCACATCATGTGGAGTTGCAAGAGTAGGTAGTTGGAATTCCATCCGGGCATCTGGGTTGATATCCAGGCTGTACCAGTACTATGCCACTCCCCCCTTGGGAAGTGGCAGAAGAGTGGCCGGGTTCACTAAGTAGCAGAGAAATGCCTTGGTTGGGTCTGTTGAAGAATTGCAGAAATATTATGCGGTGCCAAGACAGTCAATGAATGACCAAGGACGAAGTCATTAGTTTTGTCCAAGAGGGCACTAGCAGCAAACACTGCCCTCAGGCAGGAAGGGCTGCCTCTGGCAACAGGATCAAGCATGCGAGAGAAGTAACCTATGGGTCTTTGTCTTGAGCCATGTTGTTGAGTAAGTACTCCGGAGGCGTGGCCCAGTTTCTCAGACACGAACAACTTGAAAGGCAGTTGGTAGTTCGATAGGCCCAAGGCTGGTGCAGATGCAATGGCTTTCTTTAGGGCAGTAAAACAGGCAATGGCATGTGGTGAGAGTGAGAAAGGCTCGCTTTTCAGAGCATCGTATAGTGGTTGCATCAGTTGAGAAGCTTCAGGAATCCAGGATCTGCAATATGTGATGAGGCCTAAAAAGGCATGGAGACATTGGTGAGCAGAAGGAACTGGTAAATTCAAAATGGCTAAGATCCTGTCCTTGGTAAGGTGACGAGTGCCATGGGAAAGACAATGTCCCAAGAAGACCACTGAGGGCCGGCACCATTGAAGCTTGGGTTTAGAGGCTTTACAGCCTTCTTCAGCTAAGCAGCAAAGGAGATCCTCAGAAACCCGTTCAGCAGTCTGGAGATCGGCAGTACAGAGAAGGAGGTCATCAACATATTGAAGCAGGACTACGTCTGTGTGGGTCTTTTGACAGGGTACCAGAACCATTGACATGGCGCGGGCAAACTGAGTGGGTGAATTCTGAGCCCCCTGAGGCATGACAGTCCATGTATATTGCTGACCTTCATGGATAAAGGCAAAGAGGTGCTGACAGGATGGGTCCAGGGGCACACTGAAAAATGCATTAGCAAGATCCACCACAGTAAAAAATTTGACAAAGGGTGGAACCTGTGACAGCAGGGTATGTGGGTTGGGAACAACAGCGCGTAGATCCTGGACCATACGGTACTGATTAGGTTGTCCCTTTTCAGTTTTCTTCTTAACAGGGAAGAGGGGAGTGTTGCAACTGTTGCATGGTGATACACACTTGACAAGGGCTCCCTTGGCCAGGAGGCTTTTCACTTGCTTGGAAATGGCGAGGGTATGGGCAGGTTTCAGTGGATATTGAGGTCTTCAGGGAGGCGCTACTCCTGGTAGAAGTGTGACCACAACTGGGGGAACTTTAAGGCGTCCAATATCATCAGGGCCTGTGGACCAGAGCTTTGCAGGGATCCTGTCTAGAGCACTGGGGGCATGAGGGACCCTTGATTCCCCCATAGGAGATGTGAAATGTAGTAAAATGGGAAGGGAACAAAGAACTGAAGTGTCTTTTCGTGACATAGGTGTATTTAATTGAACCTGGCCGTCTGCAGTGAGGGTGATGGATGCTTGGAGGCGGGATAGGACATCAGCACCCAAGAGGTTAATGGGACATGTGGAGGAGACAACTCTGTATGGGCTGTGTTACTGACTCTAACCCCTTTCCATGTCATTAGCCATAGCTTTTGCAGTCTGAACATGTCTATCATTATAAATAATGTTTAATAGTAAGTGAAGTAAAGTTCCTGTATGTCTTTGGATAAAACATTAACTATTGAGGTACTATCATTTATATGAATTAGACCATAACAATTATACCACCCTGTAACTGAAATAAATAACCAGTAGTGTCTGGGTTAATAAAACATGTCACAAACCCTTCTAATGATAAACCATCATTTAACGTAAAGGATGTTACTGTAAACATACGATCTGTAACTAGCAAGATTCAATTAAGTAAAGATACAATGTTTAAAATAACTTGCATTATTTGGCTATTTCCCTTGTTGCAAGACACAGGCATTAATGAATATTCATCTGGATAATCAGCTGTTATGCTCTTATATTCGTGTCCAACAGATCTCATTTGTAGGTCACACCACAATTGCAAATGACATTTTTGCATTTTTTTGTAAATATTATTATTGTCACGGACACAGTTCTGATACAGGGAAACAAATAGTATGATTGTTTTAGTAATTATAATTTTTCTGTTCATAATATGTAGAGTGTAAGGAAAACAACATGTCTCTAAATAGGACGAGCATAATAGGGGTAGGCCTCATGATGGAGGCAGCCATGACAGGGGCGGGGAAGGAAATGATGGCAGGGAGGAAGTGAGGGGGGTGACGTCCATGATATGTGTGGGAAAGGAAGACAGGGGTGTGGGCATGCTAAGGGCGGAAGTGAC
Source organism: Pelobates cultripes (assembly GCA_933207985.1). Lineage (NCBI taxonomy): Eukaryota > Metazoa > Chordata > Amphibia > Anura > Pelobatidae > Pelobates > Pelobates cultripes. The sequence goes on from OW240919.1 coordinate 146,960,559, forward strand.
ATTACTTTAGAAGCAAACGTGACTGTAGATAGGTCATGAGACTGGCAGGGCCAACCTCCTTCTGTACTAGGCGCCAAGGGAGGTGGCTGACGTCCAACTACACTATATTATAACTAATAAAATAAGTCAGTTTCGAGATGAAATACAAACTATAAATAAACCTGGCAGGTTAAATAAGACACATTATGCATTTAACAGCTAAAGCTTCATAGAAACATGTACTTTAAAGTAACATGATGCTAAACTGACGGAATTACCAATTTCCCTTATCTCCAACAACCATTAATCACCTTCCTCTTCATATACTAACCTAGTTATACTGCATAATCCCTCTATTCACATTGCTTAGTATTGCAACAAATCACACTTGCCTTTTACACTTAACACGTCCAAATATCCCTCTATTATTGTTATCAGGCTACACCTTCCTAAATTCCGTATTCAACGCTGAATGCATTCTTGTGAGCTAGTCTCCCCCACAATCTTCACTACCTTATCACAAAACACAATATATACATAAATACAAGCACTGCGGAATCTGTTGGCACCATGCAAAAGGCAATAATAATAATTATTACACAATTATAACACCGTAACCTTCCTAACAACGTCTATGTATATAACAATGTACACAATATTACACAATTAGAATATTTTTCAGCAAAAATCCCGTCTCTAACTCTTATCAGTAGCTCCGAAATGCAGGCATGTCACTCCTCCCCCCTAGGCGGGGGGGGGAGGGGGGGCGGAGAAAGTGAGACAGAAAGTGAGACAGAGTGCAAAAAAGGGGAGAGAGAGAAATGAGAGAAACAGCAGACATGAGGGTTAACCATGTGAGCGCCGTAAAGTAACAAGACAGAAGGACAGAGACTTATACGTTTGGAAACCAGAAATCTTTGCTAACTTTTTCATTTTCAGCATAGCTTCTTCTCCTGCCCTCTCTTTAACAATATCACAAGCCAAATACCCCTTAGCTGGTCTAGCATGTTCTTGCCCCATTTTGACCAAGCGAGGTCTGCCAAGTAAAGGAGACTGAGTGAGAGGGAAGAAGAAGTAGGAAAGTCTACAGTGCTCGACTGCCACGGGGGACCCGTGCGTCTTCCCAAAACATAGACTAGTCACGATGGTCTGTGCACCCGGGGTTGGTGGCCACAGACCGGAGGGGGCGAGCGTGGGTGACTAACATAGCTCTGGGCAGCAGAGACAGGACAGATACAGAGTAAGGGAGAAAATGAAAGTAGCAACACTAAGCACTAGGCATTTGCAGAAATCACATACATAGAAGTGGGTGTACACTCCAGAATCAAGAACAAACCACACTACACACACACACACAAACACCAAAGGTACCCACACTGTAACAACAATTAAACAAAATCCACAAAACAACAGAGAGCAATATGGCCATATACATAATCAAACAATGCAATAAAAATCAAATAACATTCCCAGCCCCTTATTCCAGGCTGTCAAAAAAATTCCCCAACCCGATCTCACGGGTGGTCCCCAGCGCTGTCACAATTCCCCAACCCTTTACAAGGGTGGTCCCTAGCTCTTTACCGGCTGTCGCGTTCCCTGCCCGCTAGGCAGTCAAGCTAAAATTTTTAAAAGTTAAAAAGAGGCCCCGGATAAGATATTACCTGTCTAGTAGCCTTCTGGATGCCGGAAGTAGACGCAGAGACAGACCACCACAAAAGGAATATACAGACAACGGCTGCATTTTGGAGGTGATCAGGCTCCGGTTGTCCCATTTTCTGGGGGTCTGCTCCGGTCCTTGGTTTCCGGCCCTCTGAACCGGCAAATCCGGGGCCCCACGTTGGGCGCCAATTGAAATGGAAATCAACTCAATCGATTGATTATTCTTGTGTATCTGCCCCTGACCAAATTGAGAAACAATGCGTGCACGCTCCCTGAAGTAATTCACACCAGACACAGATTCCAGGTTGTTGAATAACTTGAGGAATATTTATTCAGAGGGGACGGCAGGTCCCTTATAAAGCACAATTACATCATAAACACTGTCAGAGATAACATAAAATAATAAATCAGTAATTGGTTAAGTGTTAAGTGTTTTATTCAAAGCACGTCCTACTGGGTGTGCCTTTTTATGTCATTACTGTCGTCATGGAGTTCTCCCCGGATTCCAGAGCCATCTTGAAAATTAGAGTGTTTGGTCGATGGGTGGGGTACTCCTGAGTGACATCTAGTGGTCAGTTTAGTAATTTATTGAATAATATTGAGTATAACTAAATGGAGTAAATAGACATTTTACTAGCTAAAAATATGTCCATATCTCATTTCCACAACAGTCCCCCCTTAAAATGGCTATTTACCATAACAACTGCTACTGTCCCTAACATGTCCCTAGCTGCCTGCAGCTCATCTGTCTTAACAAGCATCGAACACTTCACTCCGTGGGTAACCTGCGGCGGCTAGTCCACCACATCTCCGCACGTGAGACTCGCCTGTAGAGAAAGACGCTTTCCCTATGCTATCCCTACAGAAATGCAGTTGTCTGTCTGAACTGGTGGGGCTGAAGGGGTGTATGTGGTGTCACATCCTAGTCAGTGACGTCTTGATGTAAGAAAGTAGGGGTTACGTTGTCTACAGTCTTCCCTGCTGTCTTTTGCAAATACCTATTTTAGGGAATTGCACTGAGAAAGATGATTTTAGAGAACAAGTAGAAATTTTAAATGATAAATTCAGGAATAGAAATTATCCACATGATCTTCTTTTTAATACGCAAGAGCAAATTGAAAAAAGAAAAATAAAAACATTATTTAAAGGCAAAAAACCTACAAAGAATACCAAAGATTTTAGTGTATGTTTTATAACCAAATATAATAACAAGGCACATATAATTGAGAAAGCAATTAGAAAACATTGGCGAATATTAACTCAGAATCAATTTTTAAAGAATGTTCATCCAAAAAAACCTCATGTTCTATATAAAAAGACACAAAATCTAAAATCTATTTTAGCACCTAGTATATGACCCAAAATAAAATCCACAAATGAAATTTAAAAAAAAGTAAAGCGAGAAACCAAAAGGCTTTTTTAAGTGTGGTCATTGCAGCACATGCAAATTTTAAGCTTCAAAAACACTGAGTTAAAAAGTACAGTCACTAAAGAGAATTTTAAAATCAAACACTTTATTAACTGTTAGACAAAACATGAAATATATATATTACAATTCAAATGCGGCATGCAATATGTTGACAGCACTATTAGAAAGTTGCATGTTAGATTTTTAGAACATTTTAGTGGTATTAATAGAAAGAATTTTAAACACAGTGTGCCTAACCATTGTGGCAGTTGCAAAGATTTTAGCTTTCAAAATTTTATTTGCATTTGCATAGGTGTTATCTCTCCTCATTGGAGGGGGTGGGGGTGTATAGAGAAGACTTTAGCAAACAGGGAAAGTGACTGGATCCATAAATTAAAAACTACTATACCTATGGGGTTGAACATAGATCTAGATTTATTGTTTTTTATGGATTAATGGCCTCTAATATGTTTTTATTATCTATATTGCCTTTATTATTATTAATGTTGCCAATATATACAGCATAATTATAAATGATTGGATATAGATTTTCTCTTCCTAGTGTCTATATATTTTATGTGTCATAATTCATATTTCACATTTTATATTTCTGAGTAATCTTATTTATGAATTTATTTTCTTATATTTCTAATTTTTTTTTTTTATTCATTTTACTTTTTCCTGATATTTTCTTCCTGAGTCCTTTTAAGATTGTCTGTATTCCTCAGTACAACATCTGTTCTACGTTTTAATGTTTTAAGTACATCATTCTGAAGTAGACGATGTATTTTATTCTGACCTTGTATTATTATTTTAATACTGATCATGTATCATTATAATTTTTATTATATGATTCATATGGTGTCGTGTTATCTATATACTATACACCCTTCTGTTTCTTGGTAATCGCGGACGCAGAAAGGTTCTGAGCATATATTTTGTCCAGGTTTTCACTTTAAATTTGTCCACGAGCAGTATCAGTAAAGTTTATTTGCGTTCCAGGCTGATTGCGCGTGCATGCGCGGTGAGATGGTTGAGCGTAATTACACATATTTTGTTTCATCCGTCGCCCCCGCATGTGTGCTCATACTGGAAAAGCGTGCAAAATGTATACACATAAACACAGAGGAGTACTAAGCTCTTGAAAAAGTCTGCAAGGACAAAACGCATCGAGCGGCAACTGTGAGAGCTGTTCTCAAAGGATTTACACAGCCTTAACCTCCACTAAAGAAACATTGTATGAACCCTCTAATACAAACTGGAAATCTGAGGAAGTGAGACTGTTGAAGTCAAGAGGTACCATAGGCTACAATTTAGGAGTATTTCTAATTGTGCCATGTTTTTTTGTGAGTGTGGTTTTTAAATTTTTTATGAAATTATTTGTTGCCAATAAATTACTATATTATGATTATATATTTTTTTCTTTTTCTCCCATATATATGAATTTATCATCCGAGTGGTAATTATTGTCACACCGCGCCCTATTTTTTATATATATCCTGTGTGATTATATTTTGAACACTTTTGCATTGAGGGATTTGGGGAGTGATCCCTATATAGAGGCTTGCCTGCACATTCTATTGCACTACTTTCAGTCTACCAGCTCTGTTTTCTTTGTCAAAAGTACATTCCACGAATAATGAATTGCAGTTAAGCTAAAAGTTCTAAAACTATATACAGTGATCATTGGAAAAATATATGTTTTAGTAAGTAGTCCAATTCATGGCAGGCTTGCGTATTAAAATATCGCTACTTCACAGGTGACAGGTGACATCAGTGAACTAGTTTAATTGCGCATATTCGACCAAGTCATGTATGTGCAATACAGTTTTCTCAAAGGGATTCATGTCCCTTTAATTTGGAATGTCCAGATCTTTTCAGTGCTTAACTCCCTAATTTGCTATCCTTTAAAGGGATCACCATTTTTAAGGCTAGCAACTAGGGAGCTATCTATTAAACACCTGAAAGAAGAAAATTAAGAAAATAACCATTTTGCGGTTTTTCTATTCTTATTAAAATGAATGGATCTGAAACAATTTTGATTTCTTACGCATCTCTTCATTTTCATTGTGAAATATGTACACTTATGAATTGCTGAATTTAGTTGATTTCAGATGAATGGCATTCATAATATTACTATAAAAATCCTATAAAGTGTCTTTTTTGTTTTGTTTTTTATAATAATCCAAAAAATATTAAGAATATTAAGAATATTAAGAATAGGCACACCCAAGAAATGTTCTTCAAATAAAATCTGCAAGCTGCCCATGGGTAGGGGCTGAAAGGGGCTAGTAACCGCCCAGCTTTATTAATTGAATAGCCCCACTCAACGCCAAAAGGGGGGGCTGTGGAGGACAATAATGTAATAATAATAATAATTTAATTATAGCCCCATCCGCTGGCCACCTGCTTCTTTTAATATTAAAGCTATTAGTTTAATACTATAGCTGCTTATATTATAACCATTTCAACCATATTTTTACTTCTAATATATACTAAAGGTTTTGTCTTTAGTATATGTTACATAGTTACATAGTTACATAGCTGAAAAGAGACTTGCGTCCATCAAGTTCAGCCTTCCTCACAAATGTAAGAAGTTAGAAGTATAAAGTACAAATCAAGGTGAAATTCAGTTAGTTCAATTAGAATAAATAATGGCTTTTGTGAATAACCCAATATGGTTTTGCTCATGCATAAGCAAGGTTAGAATAGAAAGAGTAACATTTGAAAATAAAAAAATCAAGTATTTTAAAATACAGCTTTGTTTTTCTTTTTCTCTATAGATGGACTGGCTGCCTTTAGGGATTTCTTAAAATCGGAATTTAGCGATGAAAATATTGAATTCTGGTTGGCATGTGAAGATCTGAAAAAAACCAAGACATCTAATCAAATTACATTAAAGGCCAACAAAATATATTCTGAATTCATTAAAAGTGAAGCACCAAGAGAGGTAAATTACTAAACAACTGGTATATTTTTCTTTGGTTATCTATGCTCTGTCAATGGACAGAAGCTTATAAAACCAAACCCTTTAGACAATATATATATATATATATATATATATATATATATATATATATATATTTACTACAATAACAATATCTTTATTTATCTATTTTGAGGTTGCTGATGGAATTTATTTTCATTCATGTTCATTATAGGTTTGTGAATAAAATAAAAATGTGAGGACAGAATTTAGTGCTCATCAGGAGAAAGAATGGGGAAAAAGGCCAAAGAGGTCATCAAAAAGTGCTGACATTAAAAAACAGCTGCAAGATTGCCTAGATACCTAGCCTAATTGCTAGACAATATCAGATATATGCACAATGCCAATTGTGACAAAATTTGATTATATGTCAGGATTTTAAAAAGCAAGAATAGAGAGCTTAGTTTTCTAATTTTAAGTTGAAAAAAGTGGATTTAAAAAAAATAAATTTAAAGGAAAAAGTATGCAGGCGATTGATGACCCATTCACTTCTTCCCCCCGATCAGAACAAAGCTTCCCCAGAACATTTTAGACTCAGTGGCCATCCTTCAATGTGGAAAAAAACAGTCCCCTATTTCCCAAATGAATAATAAGAGTGTGGAGTCTTATTATATTATATATTACATTGCTGAATAGTAATAGGGGGTAACCCTAAGGGACAAAAGTATGATTTTAGACAAGTCAATTACTATACCAGAAAGTGAGGTAGTTAGTAACTACTAACAACCTCTCTTTCTGGTGTAGTAATTGTCTTGTCTAAAATCATACTGTTTCCCAAATGCATCTATGGGGTTACAGGCACCCTGTAGACTTGAGAAAAAGACTCAACCAAACATGACAAACCCACTACACTGAAATACATATAAAAAGGGGTGAGCAGCAATGACAGGAGTAATTTAATTGTATTTATTTATTTTTCATGAGGTGGATGAACAAAGTGGCTGTGATCAATTACTGTGGTTCAAAGTTTCTGTCTGCCTCTAAATGGAATAAAACTAGCTACACTACACTAGTAGTCCCTAGGTGGAATAAGACCAGCTACAATACACTAGCTGCTAGCTATTGCAAAATCTACATACCCCAGTGGGGAGTCAATATCAGCAGAGTAGTGTGCATTGCCATGTGGATTGCCCTCTGGATTACTCTCTCCTGTTCCAAAATTATTTTTAACATGTTTAAAGTGGTGTTACACAGTGTGCTGATGTCCTGTCATAGGTGCTGTGTGGGAGGCCTTGTTTTCTCTTCCTATCTAAAGAGTTGACTAGTCCACACACTTTAGTGGAAATGCATGGCAATCCTCCTGCAATGCTCAACAATGGTTTGCAGTAAGGTTGGACATCCTCTACTACCACCACTATACCCACTGGGGACATTACTTTGGTACTCTTCCCTAAGTCTTAACTAACAAGTGACTGATGACTCCCACAAAGTAGACTTTACTTTGTTCTCCTTTAATTGCTTTTTTTTATATAAATTCTTTATTTTATTGGTTTTTCAAAGATCAACATAATGTGTGGAAGGGGTTACAGAAAGAAGAGTTCGGGGTGTATCAATTCTTGTTCTTGTAACAAAAGTAACAACTTAAGTTTGGTTATATATGTTAATAGGCTATGTCGGGTTTACATCATTCAGCCCGGTGATACTTTCACAAAATTTTGTTGTTCCATTGTAAAAAAGGAGGAGTTTGGGGATCGGAGGGGAAGGGTACAGAAAAAGAAGAAGGGTGTTAGGGCTTTGGTAAAGGAGTAGGTACATTGACATTGCTTTTTTGACCCTTTAGTGATTCTGTGTAGTGACATGATGGGTAATGGTCACTCTTGGTCTTTCCTGCATTTAGTGGGGCGGGGTTCTGTATTTCTAGGGTCCATCGCATTGTGTAAAACAGTACCTACTGAGAATGTCTCTTTGTCTTGGTGGTTGTTCGGATTCTGTGTTGGGTGTCCCTGAGTCTGTGTGAGGTGAGGTGGTCATAGCGGTTCTGTTGTGTGTTGTGGGTGGCGTACTTGATGGGGCTCAGTCTGTTGGGGTGAGTCGTTGTGGGTGTCGACCAGTCTTAGTGTTCCCGCTGCATGCCCACTTGCTCAGGGTGGGTTGAGTGGGTGAGCTGAGAGTTTCACTGTTGTTGGTATGAGTGTTCGTTGGTGTAGGTGTCAGTGGGTAGTGTGGGGGTTACCGTGTCCAGCACGGTGTGTAGATAATTGTGTGTGCTGTGTGGTATGGGGGAGAGAGTAATGTCTATGGAGCGTATGGGTGGGTAGGGGAGGGTAGAAGCGGTGGGGTGGGGAGGGGAGATTTGCCCAAGGGGGGTCCGCTGAGGACATGCCCACCCGCCTAGTCTGGTCCATGAGGGGGGTTGTTCGGAAGGGTTGGAAATTCGAAGATCCAGGGCTCCCAGATTTTATCAAAGTGTTTGGTGGTGTCGTGTCTAAGGGCGGAGAGTTTGTCCATTTTCATGGCATCATTAATTTTGCGTTTTACGAGGTCTATGGATGGGGTGTGCCGGCTTCCCTATTTCTCTGAGATTGCCCCTCTAGTGCCTAGAGCCAGTTTGGCTATTAGCTTATTTTGGGCTTTCGGGGTGTTCTGGAGGGGTCTAGAGTGGAGCCACAACCATGGCTCCATCGGGATGGTTGTGTGGAGCACCTGCAACGCCAGCTGAGCTATTTGTTGCCAGATGGTTGCTATTCGTGTGCATTCCCACAGGTGGATGTACGTTCCCCTGTCCCTACACCCTTTCCAGCATAGATCGTGATCCATTTGTTTAATCCGTTTCAGGCATAGGGGGTAAGGTACCACCAAAGGAGTGTCTTATACGCTTGCTCCTTATGGTTGACGCATATCGATATCATCACTGTGGCTTCCCAGATGGCTACCCAATCATTATGGTCTCTTATGGGGCCCAGGTCCCTTTCCCAGGCTGACATGTAGGACATGGAGCCCTCCGTTGCGTTTCGGCTGAGGAGGGAGTAGAGCGTTGAGATTTGCCCTTTGTGCAATGGGTGTTTGATGCAAACTTTTTCTAATGGAGTGAGGGGGGTGGTGCTTGCTTTTTTGGGGGGGGTTCGCTAATGAAGCTTTGAATTTGTATGTATCGAAATAGTCTCTGGTTGTGAAGGGGGACTGTTGAGGTAGTTCCGCAAATGGTATGAGTTGTTGATTCTTGTAAAATTGGTGTATGCGTGTCAAGTCGTTGTCTTTGAAGCGTGTAAAATCCTTTGGGACTATGCCAGGTGCGAATTTCGTGTTTTGGAGGATAGGCATGAGTGGGGAGGGATGGGAAATGAGGTTGTGTTTTTCGGTAATTTTATCCCCATTTAGTTTTTTGTAAATTAAATTTTTATTGTATATTTCAAGTTTCATAACATGGCATTACAGTGAGAGGCATGTGTATAAGTGGGACATGCAGGTCCTCAGTAAGGCAATGTAAGCTGAGGCGGGCAGGCCTCTATCATTTCTGAATAAATGTTGTAGTATACTCGTAGGTCTCTGGTAGTCAGTCAAAAAGGCAAACTTATAAACATATAACCGATAAGCAGACATTCCGGCCTTACTAGGTATGGATGTTTGATGCTATGTTAAGGTTTACGTGAAATGTTGATTTTATTTCTTCGTGTGGAGATTTTTGACGGGTGGGGTAGGATGTGTGATCCCTTTGGGGGTGATGGGGAAGAGGTCGGTAGGGAGTAGGGGAGGGTGCCCGTCGCATGTCCTCCTGTGTGCAGGGAGGGGGGGAGGCTTTTTTAGCCTAGTTATCTGTCATCTGTATAGTCTGTGTATGTGATGACCTCGAGGAGTCCACTGATTTGGTGGTTAGGTCGGGTGTTACCTGGTTAGGGGTTGGGTGCAATGCTTGTACTTATTCTCCCTTTGTGTCTGGGGCTGGGGTTTCCTAAAGTCAACCTTTGTCGCAGAGTTTATCTGCGAATCCGTCACCCGCCGTCATCAGTATCCAATGTGTCCAGATGTCAAGGTATTGTTGTGTCCTGTCAGTATTTTTCATGTGTATGTCTTCCGTCGCCCTGAGGTCTTCCATTTGAGTGAACCACTTGCCTAGTGTAGGTGCATCTGTGTTCCTCCAGTGTTGGGGGATGAGCCGTTTTGCTACGTTGAGTATCCTGATAGTTAGTGATCTTTTGTATCTGTTGCTAGGTATAGTGGTGTGATGGAGGAGCATTGCAGTCGGGTTGAGGGGGGTTCTTGGTCCGAGAAAATCTGTAGCATTCTGTGTATCCCTCGCCAAAAGCGTTATATCTTTTCGCATTCACACCAGATGTGTATGGGTGTCCCTGCCTCTGTTCCACATCTCCAGCACTGTACTGGTTGGTCTTGAGATATCTTGTGTACGACGTCCGGGGTGCGGTACCAGTGTGTGAGTATTTTGTATGCTGTCTCTTGGTGTTTGCTAAAGACCGAGCAGTGGTGTGTTAGCGAGCATATTTTACCCCAGTCCCCGTCGCTTAAATTTTGGTTAAGGGCCGTCTCCCATTTTCCTTTAAACTTAGGTGCCTCTGCTGGGATCAGCTTCTGTAGTGTGCCGTATAAGATGGATACCTTATGTGGGAGAGGCTCCGGATCGAAGCATAGTTGCTCGAACTCCGTGGGGGCGCATTGTAGGGCCCTTCCCTGTGGTAGGGTCTTGAGATAGCTTGTTAGTTGGGCATGTGTGTATA
>OW240919.1:146971360-146983956 GCA_933207985.1 Pelobates cultripes
TTTGTGTGAAGGTCGGGGTATGTTTGTCTAGTGAGTTCGAGAGGTTCTTCCGACCTGACGATGTGTATATGAGATGAAGCCTAGGTAGTGGATCTGGGATAATGCTTCTAAGTCCCCTGTGGGTCAACAGTGCTCTTATAGTGTCCCTAGCATCCCGTCCCAACACGAATCCAACCTGGGCCGAGTGGACCAGGGCCGTGACGTGTAGCTGTAGGCGGATTGCCAATATCTTCGCCAGTAGTTTCAGGTCGCAATTTATACGTGAGATAGGCCTTTAGTTGCCGCAATGCTCTCCATCCCTGCCCTCCTTTGGAATGATCATGATGTGTGATGGTATCTCCCTTCAGGGTCTGTCTTGGTCGCCACTTCATGAAACGGTACCCATTTATGGAGTATTATGGCAACCCCTCTCGATTTGCCGGCACTGTGGTCACTATAGTATCTCTTGGTGTAGCAGTGGTCTGTCATTTTGGGTCTGAGTCCTTCCCTGAAGTGTGTTTCCTGGATGTATATCACTTCTGCCCTGGTTTTGTGGAAGTCTCTCAGGGCACTTGAACGTTTCTCAGGTTTGTTCAGACCTCTAGCGTTTATGGTAATGATGTGAAGGTCTGCCCGCCGTAGCGACATAGTCTCAGATCCGGGTGGGGACCCCAGGAGATCGGGGTGGGTGGGAGATTTAGAAGTAGAAGGGAGGGAGGGATAAGGTCAGTCTGGGGTGAACCAGCGTCTGCAAGAATGCCGTCCAGGTGTGAGCGTCTGGGGAGGGATGGGTCACCTGTCCACCAAGGAGTTGAGGTGACTCCCTGCCCAATACTGTGCACCCTATCCTATAGGAGAGTCGAAGGAGGTCATGAGCCTCTGTGCAGCGTGCATGAGGGTGGAATCTAACAGAATCACAGATCATCTAAGTCCTTGTGATCTCTTCCCATGTCGTCCCCTATTGGCTCATTGTGCATGTCAATGATCTTGGTGTTCCTCGTCTTGTGAGTCATAGCCCTGGGGCCCTGCAGGCCTAGTGGTGTGTCAGATCTGTCATACTTTCATATATATAAACAGGTGGAGGTATTAGCCTTGAACATACAAACACTGATAAGTGTGGGATAGTGTGAAAGAGCAAGTCGGTTGTGGTGTGCCGGAACCGACGATGAAGTAGGCCTGCAAATAAAGAGGGCCCACCAATAAGAAATGTATGAGAAAAGGAGTTAATAAAAGAGGAGTGGGTGGGAGGGTGATGCAGCGCTGACCTCGAACGGTATGGAGCCAGGTAAGGGGTGTCCCTTAAGTAGGGAGAAGGTGAGTCATACGCCCCTCCCACAATTACAGGCCAAAAGGCCTTAATACTTGTGTTAAGGGCTCATGATAGTACAGAAGATACAAACACTGATAAGTGTGGGATAGTGTGAAAGAGCAAGTCGGTTGTGGTGTGCCGGAACCGACGATGAGGTAGGCCTGCAAATAAAGAGGGCAAAAGTAGAAAATATACTTTATTACGAAACGAGCAATATACATACTTCAACCAGACATATCTTGAAAGGCATTTCTAACTTCTTGTACCGGGTTAGGTATGTATCTAGAGTATGCAGAAGACTTCCAGCGCCCTAGTGACTTGATAACATGTACTGGAATGTTTGCACTGGACGCTGTGGAGGCCGCCCCTATGCGGAAGGAGTGGCCCGAATAGTTAGCTGATTTTAGGCCTAGTTGTGTAAGTAGGGACCTGACGTGGGTCATGAAGGTGGTGGTAGTGAGTACCGAACCTTGTAGACAGAAAAGTGGTTGAGATGGTGATGCTTTGAAATGCTGAGTATAGGTGTCCAGTAATGTGACGGGGCACCACACGTTGTGGGTAGGATAGTATCTAACCTCTACCGGGGGTGCGTGTTGATTGGTTTTGTAGTGATGCAGAGCTAAAATATAGTAATCCATGTGTTTCGTTAAGTGTGAATGAAGCAAAATGTGAGTGGACTGGGATGTGTTGATGGCGGTAAATTCTCTTGGTCTCAAGAAACCATAAAAAGCTACGTATATGGCGGTTTTTATAACAAGGTTTGTGTTGTTCGCAAAGGGTTTTGAATCTAGTAGGCTGGATAAATCCTTGAAGATATTGAAGTCTATAGGTAGCCTTTGCGCGGTACGTGGGGGTTCGGATCTCTGGATACCTCTAAGGATGTTTTTTATCTGGTAGGAGGACATGAAACTTGTGTTGTTTGGTTGTAATGTTAGCATGTGATGTTGTATGCCTGTCAGATATAGCTTGATTGTGTTGTAAGATAATTTAAGTTTGAGGTGGCAAAAAGAAGCAAAACCTAACAAAGATGTCATGATGAAAGGTTGTGTGACGTTGTGCAGTGACAGGAATCTTTTAAATAGAAGGAAAGCCCTGTCATATGTTCTCCGGGTATTGGTGGACAGTGCTAATTGTGCCAATGTCCTGCTATGTTGCATAATAGCTTCTAGTCCATGACTAGCTGGTGGAAAGGTGGAGTGGTCGTGGCTGTACGTGCGGCTGACGGAAGTATTTGCCGAAAAGCCTGAAAATTGAAACGAGACAAATTGTCAGCAGCCGTGTTACAAACACCTGGGACATGGACACAAAACAAGAAGAAATTATGGCATGCAGCCAGCCAGGTGAGTTTCCTCAAGAACCTCATAATGGTCAGTGTTACGACACGTACCGTCGGGTAGATGAAGCCGCCGTTTAGGCAATAATCCCTTTTTCCAGAAATGCAGTTTAAATCCAGCCGATCGCCAAACTCCCGAACGAAGTCCACGAACGCGGCAACTCCCGATCAGCTAAACAGTCGAACGCCTTCCGTGTTGAGGGTCAAATGAAGATCTGTTTAATGGGGGCTACCTGCCCGGTATTTATGCAGGTCTCCACAAGGTGGACACTCCCCAAGGGGACCTTGTGGAAGACTGTAAAACATATTGGACAGTAGCCAATCGCAGTGGCTTCAATAATAGCCCTTCCCATCTTACCCATAAATCCGTCTTCTCTACCCCGGAGATAATTAGGAAGAAACCTAATTATCTCCCAAGGTAGGGACAATCGCCATTTTAACTTACAGTAATAAAAATACATTAAAATACATAACTGAAGAAATACCGAATGCATATAGTTCGTGTAACGTATCCCCAGACAGCCTGGATCTGAGTGCATGTTTTCACCGAATAGCGCTCAGATCTGATGTATCTAGTCGAATCGCCATGGAGTCAAAGTCCTTCACCAGTCCTTCGGTATACGAATGACTCCATGGGATGGCTGTCGGGGTGTCCATGCTAATGAATAAAACTCCCGAACGACCGACGTTCGCATGCCTTGTCGAAAAGGAAGGTAGGCAGCAGCTTTTCAGCGGTGTTCGGTAGTTTAAGTGTCCGTTTTTAGTTCCATACAGTTTGTACCGAACACCGCTCTGTGTTCGTATGTCCCAAAATGGCCGCTGCCTCGTGGTCGACATGCGAACGACGACCACCCGTACGAATGGAATGGAGAGGTGTCTGCGGTTAACCACAACGTTCTAATTGGGGCCAGGAGGTTAACCAGCAGCACACTCCTCTCCTGGGTGGTCGTTCGTTCGGTAGTTTCAATCGGTATTTTGCAACTTACACAAACGGGGGTATAGGAACAGGCAATTCCGCGAACAAAAGAGAAACAGACGAACCAACAATGCAGATGAATCTGTCACACGGCTCCCCCCTTGTGGAACACTCCGGCAGACCCGGCTTGACCCTTTAGCGGGTCAACGTGGGGATGACCGGACTAGGATGGGGTGAGGATGTCGGTTTGCCTGGACAATCCATCTGCGTTCCCATTCTGCTTACCGGGTCGATAAGTGATGGTGAAATTATATGGCTGTAGGGCTAAACTCCACCTCAACAGTCTGCCATTGTCTCCAGAGACCCGGTTAAGCCAGACAAGGGGATTGTGGTCCGTCACCAGGGAAAATTCCTGTCCATATAAATACGGGCTTAGCTTCTTCAATGCCCACACCAGGGCCAAACATTCCTTCTCCACTGCCGCATAACTCACTTCCCTGGGTAACAGCTTTCTGCTGAGATATGCGACAGGGTGCTCTCCTCCATCTTCCCCGACCTGGCTCAGCACAGCCCCCAGTCCATACATGGAAGCATCTGTATGGACGAGAAAACGTTTGTTAGGGACTGGGGCAGCCAGGACAGGGGCATTCACAAGAGCTTGTTTGAGTGCTTGGAACGCAGCTTCACAAGCTGGAGACCACAGGACCTGCTTAGGAAGATTTTTCTTGGTCAGGTCAGTCAGGGGTTTGGCAATAGCGCTGTAGTCGGGGACAAAGCGTCTATAGTACCCTGCTGTCCCTAGGAAGGCTAACACCTGGGTCTTGGTGATAGGTGTGGGCCAGTTAGCAACTGCCTCTATCTTGGCTGGCTCTGGCCTCTGGCTCCCACACCCTACTCTGTGACCCAGGTACTGCACTTCAGCCATGCCTAAATGGCACTTCTCTGGTTTCAATGTCAGGCCAGCGGCCCGAATCTTGTCCAGTACGACCCCTACATGCACTAGGTGTTCTTCCCAGGACTCACTGTAGATCGCAATGTCATCCAGGTATGCACAAGCAAATTCCTGGAATCCATCAAGAAGTCTATCCACCATACGCTGGAAGGTAGCTGGGGCATTCTTCATCCCAAATGGCATGACCTTAAATTGGTACAGGCCAAATGGGGTGACGAAGGCCGACTTGGGGATAGCATCCTCGGCCAGGGGAATCTGCCAGTAGCCTTTGCACAGGTCTATGGTGGTCAGATAGCGTCCCCTGGCAATGCGATCTAGCAATTCGTCTACCCGGGGCATTGGGTAGGCGTCAGTGGTGGTCCGCTCATTGAGACACCTGTAGTACACACAGAACCGGGTGGTCCCATCCTTCTTGGGCACCAGGACTACAGGCGAGGCCCAAGGGCTATCGGAGTGTTCGATGACCCCCAGCTGGGTCATCTCCTGTATCTCCTTCCGCATTCCTTCCCGGACTGCTTCAGGGATACGGTAGGGGAGTTGTCGCAGGGGGTTCTGTCCAGGGGTTTCTACCTTGTGTACAGCTAGGGTAGTGTAACCAGGTTCTTGGGAGAAGGTCGCCTGCTTTTCCCACAGAAGCTGTCTGGCCTGGCCCTTCTCGGTAGCGCTCAATCTGTCCCCTAGCTGTACTAGGCTAGTAAGATCCGTCTGGGGGTCCCTCTCTAACAGGTCTGGCAAGGGTAAACTTTCTGTATCATCTGCAGCAGGGGCACATACTGCAGCGACATTCTCTGGTCTCTCCTGATACTCCTTTAGCATGTTCACATGGAAGGATCGCTGGATCCTTTCATCTGAACAGCTGGCTATAAGGTAGGTAGTATCGCATATCTGTGCTAACACCTTATACGGGCCCTGCCAAGATGCCTGCATCTTGTTCGCCTTCACAGGTTTGAGTACTAACACTTTCTGCCCAACCTGGAAGACTCGCTGTCGGGCACCCCGATCGTACCACCTCTTCTGTCTCCCCTGAGCCACCTGGAGATTCTCCCTTACCATTAGGGACAGTTTCTCCATGCGGTCCCGTAGTTCCAGAACATATGGTACTATGGGGGTCCCTTCCTGCTCTGTCTCCCCCTCCCAGTGACCTCTAATGAGATCTAGGGGTCCGCGGACCCTTCTCCCATATAGCAACTCAAAGGGGGAGAACCCAGTAGATTCCTGGGGCACCTCTCTGTAGGCAAACAACAAATGAGGCAGGAATCGCTCCCAGTCTCTGTAAGTGTCAGAAAAGGTCCTCAGCATCTGTTTGAGGGTGCCATTAAATCGCTCGCAGAGACCGTTAGTCTGTGGATGGTAAGGTGAGCTAAGCAGCGGTTTAATACCGCACACCTTCCACAGTTGCTGGGTGAGCACAGCGGTGAATTGGGTTCCCTGGTCAGAGAGAATCTCTTGAGGGAACCCGACTCTGGTAAAAATCCTAACCAGGGCATCAGCAACTGTCTCTGCCTCTATATTAGACAGCGCTACTGCCTCTGGATAGCGAGTGGCATAATCCACCACGGTGAGAATATATTTCTTACCGGATGGACTAGCCCTGGCCAGTGGACCCACAATGTCAACGGCTATGCGGGCAAAGGGCTCCCCAATGATAGGCATAGACATAAGCCTAGCTCTTGGGTGGTCCCCCCGCTTTCCTATCCGTTGACATGTGTCACACGTACTGCAGTATGTCCGCACAGCCTGATTGAAGTTTGGCCAAAAAAAGTTCTGCATGATCCTATAGGCTGTGCGGCGGGAACCTAGATGTCCAGCTAACGGAACATCATGCCCTATCCGCAGAATCTCCTGCCGGTATTTCGCGGGCACCACCAGCTGTCGATTCGGCGGAGGGGCAACACTCTTCGGGGAAAGCTTGGGGATCCTATATAACCTGTCCCCCACCCACTCATACCGTTCCCCATCTAATCCTTCCTCTCCAGTATCTGCTCTGTCCCTATACTTCTGGAGGGTCGAATCTGTCTGAGTTTCCCTCCCAAACTCCTCTGGGGAATCCCAGTTAACAAAAGTCTGTTCTAGGGTACCAGTCGGGGACTTGGTCCTTACCTGGGTCTCAGCAGCAGGTGGGCTGGTTCCAGCAGCACGGGTCTGGGCACGGGTAGTCACTGGGTTGATAGCGGCAGGTCCCATTGGAGCATAGGCGGACACCAAAAGGGCCAAGTCATTCACAAGTAAAACATCGGCCGGTAAGTCTTTCATGACCCCCACATTCACGTGTCCAGCGCCCACCCCCCAATCCAAGTGAACCCGGGCAACCGGTAAACGGAATACTGCACCTCCCGCCACCCTCACTGCCACAGTATCTCCAGTATGTTGGTGTTCGGACACAAGGTTCTTTTGGAGCAAAGTCATAGTGGCTCCGGTGTCTCTCAGTCCAGTTACCGCTTTGCCATTTAGTTTAACGGTCTGCCTGTGCTGTTGACGGTTATCCTGCTGCGCTGCTTGGACCGGATCCGCCTCATGTAATATACCCCAAAATTCCTCCTGCTCCAGACAGTGAGCGGAAGGTTGGGGTGGCTGCTGATTTCCGCCGGCTGGTCTTCTCCACGACTGTGCTTGGCTCGAATTGTTTAATGGGCACTCGGGTCGCTTGTGCCCCAACTGCTTACACCCATAGCAACGGATCGGCTGTGAGTAATCCCGGGCGTTGAACCGGGCTGGCTGAACGTAATTGTTCGCTGTTGGCATGGTGGGGGTGCGTTGTGCTGGGTGTTGATACACTGCAGAGGTTGGAGGGGCTGCTGGTTTGTACTCCACTCGGGTAGGGACCTTGGCTGCTGTCTGGTCCAGTTTCCTGGCGTCAGTGTACTCATCAGCCAGACGAGCAGCTTCGGGTAAGGTAGCGGGTTTGCGGTCCCTAACCCACTCTCTGACTCCTACAGGTAAGCGGTCAAAACAGTGCTCCAACAAAAACACTTGCAGCACCTCTTCCCCAGTTACCGCTTGGCACCCTGCCATCCAGTGGGCTGCGGTGCGGTGTACTCGGCATGCCCACTCAACATAAGAATCACCAGCCTGCTTGTTAGTGTCCCGGAATCGCCGCCGGTATGCCTCCGGGGTCACAGCATATCTGGCCAAAAGGGCATCTTTCACTGCCCTGTAGCTGGTAAGTTCCTCCTCTGGGATGGCCCGAAACGCCTCACTGGCCCGGCCGGATAACTTCCCAGAGAGGATGGGGACCCATTCTCCTGCGGGTACCTGGTGTAAGGCACATTGCCTTTCAAAATCCGCCAGGAACCCATCAATTTCTCCTTCGGCTTCTACAAAGTTCCGAAATGCAGCAAAAGGTACTTTTCTCCTTCCATTATTATTATTGTAAGGTACCTCAGCTGCTGCAGCGCCTCTTCCTTGAAGCGCCTGTTGTGCTGCTACTGCCGCTTGCACTTGCACCACAATATCTGCTGCGGGGTTGGGGCCAAAATGTGCCAGCCTGATCTGAACTGCCCGGTTAAACTGTATCTCCTCGGGTGTTAACTCCAGTATGCCAGGCACATCCGCTCCCCCCGTTCCCTGTGCTGCATCCATTTCCAATAGTATGGCAATAATCTCTCTTTTCTTGAGATTACTCGCTGATCGTCCTCTGCGTTCCAATATATCTTTAAGGGTAGCACGCCTTAACTCCTCATACTGCATTTCCAACCTGGGATGTGTAGCTGGCCTTCTGGGCTGTAGGATTCATCCCGTCGCTTGCCACCAATTGTTACGACACGTACCGTCGGGTAGATGAAGCCGCCGTTTAGGCAATAATCCCCTTCTCCAGAAATGCAGTTTAAATCCAGCCGATCGCCAAACTCCCGAACGAAGTCCACGAACACGGCAACTCCCGATCAGCCAAACAGTCGAACGCCTTCCACAGCTAGAAATAACGAAAGCGCTGTCCCAGTAATAATTCCCCCACAAACGAGACCAAGCTCCGTCTTGAGGGTCAAATGAAGTTCTGTTTAATGGGGGCTACCTGCCCGGTATTTATGCAGGTCTCCACAAGGTGGACACTCCCCGAGGGGACCTTGTGGAAGACTGTAAAACATATTGTACAGTAGCCAATCGCAGTGGCCTCAATACTAGCCCTTCCCATCTTACCCACAAATCCGTCTTCTCTACTCTGGAGATAATTAGGAAGAAACCTAATTATCTCCCAAGGTAGAGACAATCGCCATTTTAGTTTACAGTAACAAAAATATATTAAAATACATAACGACAGAAATACCGAATGCATATGGTTCGTGTAACGTATCCCCAGACAGCCTGGATCTGAGGGCATGTTTTCACCGAACAGCGCTCAGATCCGATGTATCTAGTCGAATCGCCATGGAGTCAAAGTCTTGCACCAGTCCTTCGGTATACGAATGACTCCATGGGATGGCTGTCGGGGTAAAAGTCCATACAAATGAATAAAACTCCCGAACGACCGACGTTCGCATGCCTTGTCGAAAAGGAAGGTAGGCAGCAGCTTTTCAGCGGTGTTCGGTAGTTTAAGTGTCCGTTTTTAGTTCCATACAGTTTGTACCGAACACCGCTCTGTGTTCGTATGTCCCAAAATGGCCGCTGCCTCGTGGTCGACATGCGAACGACGACCACCCATACAAATGGAATGGAGAGGTGTCTGCGGTTAACCACAACGTTCTAATTGGGGCCAAGAGGTTAACCAGCAGCACACTCCTCTCCTGGGTGGTCGTTCGTTCGGTAGTTTCAATCGGCATTTTGCAAATTGCACAAACGGGGTTATATGAACAGGCAATTCCGCGAACAAAGGGAAACAGACGAACCAACAATGCAGATGAATCTGTCACAGTCTTGTAAGAGCTCTTGTTCCTGATTCTGCTTCGCTCTACAGAAGGAAGAGATTCGCCTACTGGAACCTGGAGTGTGGTCGTAGGTCCAGGGTGGATTGCAGACGGAGAGATCCTAGCCCAGCAGTGGTGGTTCGTGGAGTCTGCAGTGCTTTTAGTGTCTATGGTGCTGATGGTCCTTTAGTGAGTGCCAGGAGCATCCTTCCTATGGTCCAACTTACAGCCAGCCGGAGGCAACCGCAACAAGTTGATAGTACCCCAAAAGTATAAACAAGATTTACTCTGCAAAGCCCACGACATTCAGTTGTCAGGCCATTTAGGGGTCAGTCGAACCAAACACCGACTAACCCAGAACTACTTCTGGCCAGATATTTCAAAAGATATTAAGCAATTTTGCCAAACATGTGATACCTGCCAGAGGGTAGGTAAGAGAAGGGACCACTATAAAGCGAAACTCCATTGTCGAATGGCGGCCACTTCGACTACTTCGGCACTTCGGCTGTATCCGAAGTGCCAATTTAAAGTTGCAACACACCTCCACAGTAATTAAAGGGCCAGAACCAGCATTATAAATATCCATTATGCCCAAATCAGTTCCTTAAAGGGCAATACATCCTAGGGGCCATAGTCACATGGCAGGAGGCTGGCAATCAGTCCTCTCCAATGCCCAGTGGCAAATGGTAGTTTGTCACAGCCCCCGTCTGGGGGAACAACATATTCAAAAATCACCCAGATCGGTTCAGGGGTTCAAAAGTTAGCTGCAGGTCACATTTCTGCTCGGCCGCCCACGAGGCTACTGCCCAGAATAGTTTCATAAGTTCAGCTGGGTTGGCCAGTCAATTTCAGGGGCAGGGAAACACATTAAAATAACGGAATAACTGTTCATGTCTATGATTCTCCAGTATCTCTTGCTCGTGTGTTTAAATGTAATGAACACTGCTGTGTTCGTATGAAAAGAAACAAATTGTTGGACGTCTGGAAGTCCCAGCGGTGTTCATGTGAACTAGTGTCCAAAAACAGTTCCATGCGTTCGACGACAAAACACAGTTGGCCATTTGACAGTTTAAGATGGCCACCGCCACGTGTTCGTTTATACGAACGACGACCACCCAGCCGTTTGTCAATTAAGCTGCAGTTAACCACAGCTTCTGGGAAGTTAACGAACAGCACACTCCACATGCAGGGTGGTCAGTCGTTCAGTGATTAGTTCGGTTATTTGAACAGAATTATACTAGTTATAGCAGAAGTGAAATTCACCTAACAAATTAATGAACATATAAGGGGAAATATAAAAACCAGGCATATAGGGAGAAATATAGAATCCAGCGACAGATGGTTCTGTCACACACTCCCATACAGTATACACAATCCCTCCCCTCTGCCTGGGAGATAATTAAGGCAGATAATGCATTAACTTAATTATCTCCAGGCAGAAAAAACTAATTTTTTATAAAGTCCCATAAGTACCCCAAAACACAACATATCCCCATAAATGTTACACCCTGATAGCTCTGATCTGGGTGAACAACATATCTCAAAATCACCCAGATCAGATCAGGGGTTCAGAAATGTTATGGAAGTCATAGTTTTGCCTAGGTGCAGGCATGGTCCCATGCCCAAAACAGTTCCATAGAATCGCGGCTAACTGCCGCTGGAGGACCGACCGGGAACCGCGAGGATTTCAGGCCGAAAAGAGCTCCAGGGCATTTGCGGCTAAGTCCTCCTGAAGTCTATTCGTGGTTTTGGCCCATGCGAACAAATGGCTGCCACCATGTGTTCGAATGTCGAATGGTGGCCACTTCGACTGTTCGGGAGTTTGAAGTGCCACTTCGAAAGTTTGTACTGTGGTCATAAAAATCCAAAAAGGCACGAACAGTGATTTAAACCAAGTTTTATCGCAGGGGCCATAGTCACATGGTAGGAGGCTGACAAGTATGCCCCTCCAAGAACCAGTGGAAAGGTTACTTTCACCACAATGACCAATCATACTGTGCCAAAAACAAAACAAAACATATAGTGTAATCTCAACTGTCAAACTATCTTAATATACAATTTTAATTTTCTCCCCTTTTTCCACTCCAGCTCATTTTTTTTTTACAAGTGAATTATCTATTATAATTATATCCTCTCATTTTAATCAATTTACTATTGGTGTGTAATATTTATACTATTTATATTTATATGTGATCCTCCACTCCCCGATCTCATATATATATATATAATATATATATTACATTTATTAATTTAATCCCAAATCCTTATCAAACCAAGTGAATCCACAATTTGATTAATGGCAGAAATTAGGAAACTCAGACACTACCAAATTGCTATATTGGTGGAATTTTGGATGAAATTTGATTTCATTGAACAGGTCTAAAACAGAGTTCATATAAAAAAAAAACAACAAAAAAAAAACCAAAGAAATTTAGCAAATTGTGTCCAAAAATGTCATACTGGAAAAAAAAATGTCCAACCTCCTTTTCTTTTATTTATTTGAACCCCCCCACCTGCCACCCATGGATGAAAGCTGGGGGGGACAGTAGGTCCTGACCATGAATGTTGTTATTTAGGCCCCCACTTGCCCCCAATGACTGGGGTCGGAGGAGAATGCTAGGCTCTTCAATATTATTAGGGTCTCCACCAGCAACTAATGTGTGGTGGCCATAAGGTGTAAACACAGTCATTATTCCCTTTACTATTATAATTAGGGCCTCCACCTCCACATCCCATTATCTACTTTCAAGTCCCCCACCTGATGCCCACAAGTGAGAGATGCAAGGGACTCTGTAATCCCATGTTATTTAACATGCCTGTTTGTCTTTCTAGCAACTGGGCAACAATGGCTGCCCAGTTGCTAGTCTCATCCAGGCCTGGATTTAAAACATTTCGGTCTAGATTTCAACTATCCAGTGGCATTTGGTTCAGTTAAATTCCTGACCTAATTTATGTTTGGGAGCCTTAATTGTTAAATCCCCACATTATTGAATTGCATAAGTTTCTGATAGTTTTGCTAATGTGCCAATTACTCTTCCTTGGGATAATAGTATTCACTGCATAACAAAGTATAAAGATCTTTTTTCACCACACTGATATTGATAAAATAGAATATACTTGTAAATACATGTCAAAAGATAGATTGTTACATACCCATAGTGAATAAGATGCTAAAAACATGAAATAAATGCATTATTTGTAATGACAAATTTGTTGCTATTTCATATCTGTTCCTTACCAAAATTATATGTTAAAGAGAATCCACGTGC
>OW240919.1:146984056-147122348 GCA_933207985.1 Pelobates cultripes
TGTCGAAAAGGAAGGTAGGCAGCAGCTTTTCAGCGGTGTTAGGTAGTTTAAGTGTCCGTTTTTAGTTCCATTCAGTTTGTACCGAACACCGCTCGGTGTTCGTATGTCCCAAAATGGCCGCTGCCTCGTGGTCGACATGCGAACGACGACCACCCGTACGAATGGAATGGAGAGGTGTCTGCGGTTAACCACAACGTTCTAATTGGGGCCAGAAGGTTAACCAGCAGCACACTCCTCTCCTGGGTGGTCGTTCGTCCGGTAGTTTCAATCGGTATTTTGCAACTACACGAACGGGGTTATAGGAACAGGCAATTCCGCGAACAAAAAGGGAAACAGACGAACCAACAATGCAGATGAATCTGTCACACGGCTCCCCCCTTGTGGAACACTCCGGCAGACCCGGCTTGACCCTTTAGCGGGTCAACGTGGGGATGACCGGACTAGGATGGGGTGAGGATGTCGGTTTGCCTGGACAATCCATCTGCGTTCCCATTCTGCTTACCGGGTCGATAAGTGATGGTGAAATTATATGGCTGTAGTGCTAAACTCCACCTCAACAGTCTGCCATTGTCTCCAGAGACCCGGTTAAGCCAGACAAGGGGATTGTGGTCCGTCACCAGGGAAAATTCCTGTCCATATAAATACGGGTTTAGCTTCTTCAATGCCCACACCAGGGCCAAACACTCCTTCTCCACTGCCGCATAACTCACTTCCCTGGGTAACAGCTTTCTGCTGAGATATGCGACAGGGTGCTCTCCTCCATCTTCCCCGACCTGGCTCAGCACAGCCCCCAGTCCATACATGGAAGCATCTGTATGGACGAGAAAACGGTTGTTAGGGACTGGGGCAGCCAGGACAGGGGCATTCACAAGAGCTTGTTTGAGTGCTTGGAACGCAGCTTCACAAGCTGGAGACCACAGGACCTGCTTAGGAAGATTTTTCTTGGTCAGGTCAGTCAGGGGTTTAGCAATAGCGCTGTAGTCGGGGACAAAGCGTCTATAGTACCCTGCTGTCCCTAGGAAGGCTAACACCTGGGTCTTGGTGATAGGTGTAGGCCAGTTAGCAACTGCCTCTATCTTGGCTGGCTCTGGCCTCTGGCTCCCACACCCTACTCTGTGACCCAGGTACTGCACTTCAGCCATACCTAAATGGCACTTCTCTGGTTTCAATGTCAGGCCAGCGGCCCGAATCTTGTCCAGTACTACCCCTACATGCACTAGGTGTTCTTCCCAGGACTCACTGTAGATCGCAATGTCATCCAGGTATGCACAAGCAAATTCCTGGAATCCATCAAGAAGTCTATCCACCATACGCTGGATGGTAGCTGGGGCATTCTTCATCCCAAATGGCATGACCTTAAATTGGTACAGGCCAAATGGGGTGACGAAGGCCGACTTGGGGATAGCATCCTCGGCCAGGGGAATCTGCCAGTAGCCTTTGCACAGGTCTATGGTGGTCAGATAGCGTCCCCTGGCAATGCGATCTAGCAATTCGTCTACCCGGGGCATTGGGTAGGCGTCAGTGGTGGTCCGCTCATTGAGACACCTGTAGTCCACACAGAACCGGGTGGTCCCATCCTTCTTAGGCACCAGGACTACAGGCGAGGCCCAAGGGCTATCGGAGTGTTCGATGACCCCCAGCTGGGTCATCTCCTGTATCTCCTTCCGCATTCCTTCCCGGACTGCTTCAGGGATACGGTAGGGGAGTTGTCGCAGGGGGTTCTGTCCAGGGGTTTCTACCTTGTGTACAGCTAGGGTAGTGTAACCAGGTTCTTGGGAGAAGGTCGCCTGCTTTTCCCACAGAAGCTGTCTGGCCTGGCCCTTCTCGGTAGCGCTCAATCTGTCCCCTAGCTGTACTAGGCTAGTAAGATCCGTCTGGGGGTCCCTCTCTAACAGGTCTGGCAAGGGTAAACTTTCTGTATCATCTGCAGCAGGGGCACATACTGCAGCGACATTCTCTGGTCTCTCCTGATACTCCTTTAGCATGTTCACATGGAAGGATCGCTGGATCCTTTCATCTGAACAGCTGGCTATAAGGTAGGTAGTATCGCATATCTGTGCTAACACCTTATACGGGCCCTGCCAAGATCCCTGCATCTTGTTCGCCTTCACAGGTTTAAGTACTAACACTTTCTGCCCAACCTGGAAGACTCGCTGTCGGGCACCCCGATCGTACCACCTCTTCTGTCTCCCCTGAGCCACCTGGAGATTCTCCCTTACCATTAGGGACAGTTTCTCCATGCGGTCCCGTAGTTCCAGAACATATGGTACTATGGGGGTCCCTTCCTGCTCTGTCTCCCCCTCCCAGTGGCCTCTAATGAGATCTAAGGGTCCGCGGACCCTTCTCCCATATAGCAACTCAAAGGGGGAGAACCCAGTAGATTCCTGGGGCACCTCTCTGTAGGCAAACAACAAATGAGGCAGGAATCGCTCCCAGTCTCTGCAAGTGTCAGAAAAGGTCCTCAGCATCTGTTTGAGGGTGCCATTAAATCGCTCGCAGAGACCGTTAGTCTGTGGATGGTAAGGTGAGCTAAGCAGCGGTTTAATACCGCACACCTTCCACAGTTGCTGGGTGAGCACAGCGGTGAATTGGGTTCCCTGGTCAGAGAGAATCTCTTGAGGGAACCCGACTCTGGTGAAAATCTTAACCAGGGCATCAGCAACTGTCTCTGCCTCTATATTAGACAGCGCTACTGCCTCTGGATAGCGAGTGGCATAATCCACCACGGTGAGAATATATTTCTTACCGGATGGACTAGCCCTGGCCAGTGGACCCACAATGTCAACGGCTATGCGGGCAAAGGGCTCCCCAATGATAGGCATAGACATAAGCCTAGCTCTTGGGTGGTCCCCCCGCTTCCCTATCCGTTGACATGTGTCACACGTACTGCAGTATGTCCGCACAGCCTGATTGAAGTTTGGCCAAAAAAAGTTCTGCATGATCCTATAGGCTGTGCGGCGGGAACCTAGATGTCCAGCTAACGGAACATCATGCCCTATCCGCAGAATCTCCTGCCGGTATTTCGCGGGCACTACCAGCTGTCGATTCGGCGGAGGGGCAACACTCTTCGGGGAAAGCTTGGGGATCCTATATAACCTGTCCCCCACCCACTCATACCGTTCCCCATCTAATCCTTCCTCTCCAGTATCTGCTCTGTCCCTATACTTCTGGAGGGTCGAATCTGTCTGAGTTTCCCTCCCAAACTCCTCTGGGGAATCCCAGTTAACAAAAGTCTGTTCTAGGGTACCAGTCGGGGACTCGGTCCTTACCTGGGTCTCAGCAGCAGGTGGGCTGGTTCCAGCAGCACGGGTCTGGGCACAGGTAGTCACTGGGTTGATAGCGGCAGGTCCCATTGGAGCATAAGCGGACACCAAAGGGGCCAAGTCATTCCCAAGTAAAACATCGGCCGGTAAGTCTTTCATGACCCCCACATTCACGTGTCCAGAGCCCACCCCCCAATCCAAGTGAACCCGGGCAACCGGTAAACGGAACACTGCACCTCCCGCCACCCTCACTGCCACAGTATCTCCAGTGTGTTGGTGTTCGGACACAAGGTTCTTTTGGAGCAAAGTCATAGTGGCTCCGGTGTCTCTCAGTCCAGTTACCGCTTTGCCATTTAGTTTAACGGTCTGCCTGTGCTGTTGACGGTTATCCTGCTGCGCTGCTTGGACCGGATCCGCCTCATGTAATATACCCCAAAATTCCTCCTGCTCCAGACAGTGAGCGGAAGGTTGGGGTGGCTGCTGATTTCCGCCGGCTGGTCTTCTCCACGACTGGGCTTGGCTCGAATTGTTTAATGGGCACTCGGGTCGCTTGTGCCCCAACTGCTTACACCCATAGCAACGGATCGGCTGTGAGTAATCCCGGGCGTTGAACCGGGCTGGCTGAACGTAATTGTTCGCTGTTGGCATGGTGGGGGTGCGTTGTGCTGGGTGTTGATACACTGCAGAGGTTGGAGGGGCTGCTGGTTTGTACTCCACTCGGGTAGGGACCTTGGCTGCTGTCTGGTCCAGTTTCCTGGCGTCAGTGTACTCATCAGCCAGACGAGCAGCTTCGGGTAAGGTAGCGGGTTTGCGGTCCCTAACCCACTCTCTGACTCCTACAGGTAAGCGGTCAAAACAGTGCTCCAACAAAAACACTTGCAGCACCTCTTCCCCAGTTACCGCTTGGCACCCTGCCATCCAGTGGGCTGCGGTGCGGTGTACTCGGCATGCCCACTCAACATAAGAATCACCAGCCTGCTTGTTAGTGTCCCGGAATCGCCGCCGGTATGCCTCCGGGGTCACAGCATATCTGGCCAAAAGGGCATCTTTCACTGCCCTGTAGCTGGTAAGTTCCTCCTCTGGGATGGCCCGAAACGCCTCACTGGCCCGGCCGGATAACTTCCCAGAGAGGATGGGGACCCATTCTCCTGCGGGTACCTGGTGTAAGGCACATTGCCTTTCAAAATCCGCCAGGAACCCATCAATTTCTCCTTCGGTTTCTACAAAGTTCCGAAATGCAGCAAAAGGTACTTTTCTCCTTCCATTATTATTATACGGTACCTCAGCTGCTGCAGCGCCTCTTCCTTGAAGCGCCTGTTGTGCTGCTACTGCCGCTTGTACTTGCACCACAATATCTGCTGCGGGGTTGGGGCCAAAATGTGCCAGCCTGATCTGAACTGCCGGTTAAACTGTATCTCCTCGGGTGTTAACTCCAGTATGCCAGGCACATCCGCTCCCCCCGTTCCCTGTGCTGCATCCATTTCCAATAGTATGGCAATAATCTCTCTTTTCTTGAGATTACTCGCTGATCGTCCTCTGCGTTCCAATATATCTTTAAGGGTAGCACGCCTTAACTCCTCATACTGCATTTCCAACCTGGGATGTGTAGCTGGCCTTCCGGGCTGTAGGATTCATCCCGTCGCTTGCCACCAATTGTTACGACACGTACCATCGGGTAGATGAAGCCGCCGTTTAGGC
This sequence comes from Pelobates cultripes, assembly GCA_933207985.1. Taxonomy (NCBI): domain Eukaryota; kingdom Metazoa; phylum Chordata; class Amphibia; order Anura; family Pelobatidae; genus Pelobates; species Pelobates cultripes. The sequence goes on from OW240919.1 coordinate 146,989,018, forward strand.
AATAATCCCTTTTTCCAGAAATGCAGTTTAAATCCAGCCGATCGCCAAACTCCCGAACGAAGTCCACGAACGCGGCAACTCCCGATCAGCTAAACAGTCGAACGCCTTCCACAGCTAGAAATAACGAAAGCGCTGTCCCAGTAATAATTCCCCCACAAACGAGACCAAGCTCCGTGGTGAGGGTCAAATGAAGATCTGTTTAATGGGGGCTACCTGCCCGGTATTTATGCAGGTCTCCACAAGGTGGACACTCCCCAAGGGGACCTTGTGGAAGACTGTAAAACAGATTGGACAGTAGCCAATCGCAGTGGCTTCAATAATAGCCCTTCCCATCTTACCCATAAATCCGTCTTCTCTACCCCGGAGATTATTAGGAAGAAACCTAATTATCTCCCAAGGTAGGGACAATCGCCATTTTAACTTACAGTAATAAAAATACATTAAAATACATAACTGAAGAAATACCGAATGCATATAGTTCGTGTAACGTATCCCCAGACAGCCTGGATCTGAGTGCATGTTTTCACCGAATAGCGCTCAGATCTGATGTATCTAGTCGAATCGCCATGGAGTCAAAGTCCTTCACCAGTCCTTCGGTATACGAATGACTCCATGGGATGGCTGTCGGGGTGAAAGTCCATGCGAATGAATAAAACTCCCGAACGACCGACGTTCGCATGCCTTGTCGAAAAGGAAGGTAGGCAGCAGCTTTTCAGCGGTGTTCGGTAGTTTAAGTGTCCGTTTTTAGTTCCATACCGTTTGTACCGAACACCGCTCTGTGTTCGTATGTCCCAAAATGGCCGCTGCCTCGTGGTCGACATGCGAACGACGACCACCCGTACGAATGGAATGGAGAGGTGTCTGCGGTTAACCACAACGTTCTAATTGGGGCCAGGAGGTTAACCAGCAGCACACTCCTCTCCTGGGTGGTCGTTCGTTCGGTAGTTTCAATCGGTATTTTGCAACTTACACGAACGGGGGTATAGGAACAGGCAATTCCGCGAACAAAAGAGAAACAGACGAACCAACAATGCAGATGAATCTGTCACAGTCAGTGACTTGGATCGGCCTTTGTTTATGATGTGGCAGGTAGCTTGGTTGTCTGAGTGGCAACGTACTGACGAACCTGCCCATAGATGCCCCCATGTCACGGCAGCTGCCACAATGGGATACATCTCAAATAGAGCTGAGGTAGTGGAAAAACCTTCCAGGTCCTGTACCTCTGGAGGCCAGCTACCCCAAAGCCATTCATTCCCGTAAAAGTTTCTCCACATAAGTAGGTCTGCCGTGGCTTGGGTATCCAGTGGTAACCTGTGTGCATCATGTCTAAACAGTGGGAACATGGTTAGGAGCCGTGAGATGAAAGCCCGGCCTTGAGGTATAATGCGCATGGCAAAGTTCAGTGACCCAAGTAGAGACTGCAATTCTTTGCGATTGCAAGTACCGAGGTGTATGTAGAGGTTAATGTTGGTGAGAATGTTCTCTATCTTGGTGCGTGGCAGGCTGGCTTGCATGGTGGCTGAGTCTAGCATGATTCCCAGAAAGGTGATGACTGTATCTGGTCCTTCAGTTTTGGTGGGGGAGACTGGAACACCCACCTGTTTAAAAAGACTGATGGTTTCTATGAGGCTACTGGGAGGGGAAGTGTTCTCTTCGATCAGTAAGAAATCATCCAGGTAGTGTATAACTGTAGGGCATCTGGCTACATTTAATAATAACCAGCATAATGTTTCGGCGAATACGTCGAAAATGGCCGGACTACTTTTTGAACCAAACGTTAGGCGTGAGAAAAAGTAGTAGTGCCCGGCCCACTTAATGCCATGCAGGTGCCATAGTGTAGGGTGGATAGGCAATAATTTGAAGGCATTTGTAATGTCAGTCTTGCTGAGCCATGCTCCGACCCCTGCCTGCATGATAGCTGTAATGGCGTGATCTATGGTGGAGTATTGAAGTGAAAATTCCTCAGAGGGGATAAGGGAGTTCAGACTAGGTGAGGCAGAGGTGTGAGGTGCAGACAGATCGATGATAAGTCTTTGTTTGTGGGAAGATTTCCCTGTGACAATACCGATGGGGTTTGTCCGCCATGTGGAAAAAGGAGGGGACTGAAAGGGTCCCAATAGGAAGCCCTCTGCCACTTCTTTGGCTATGAGTGTGCTAACCGCTGTAGGGTTTTGTTGTGCAGATTGTAAATTAGGACATTCAAGGATTCCTGAAGGCATGTGTATGAGACCAGTATGGAATCCTTGTGATAGACCAGTGATGATGAAGTCTACCAAATGTCTAGATGGATGTTGTGACAGTAATGCCGTGAGTACAGAAATATTTATCTCAGTTAAGTATTGCTTAGGGTACATTTTATTTGGACACATGGTTTTCGCATGTGCCCTAAAACATTTTGAACATATATGCAATAACCGACAACCGCTGTAATTACATGCACCGACATTGAAATTATTACATATTTGGGACTTCCCCAAAAACTTGATAGGTCGACCCAGTTTGTCTTTGGGTGTTCTCTCTGCTGAACAGCGGAGCTAGTGCCCTGCGAGGTGGTAGGTTCGTTCGCAGTGGTCGGACAAAAATTGGCAGTATGAGCCATGGAGGAGCAGTGTGCACAGGCCGGTGCTCTTAGACCTGCAAAGTGCCTGCAAAAAATGATCGTATCAATCTTACTCCAGTTGGACCTTGTCCCGTACTGTGAGAAGGCGCCAGACACTTTGGCAGAAAAGGATCTATGGTAGTCATAGAAAGCTGACCCACCATATTTGTTGCCCAGATCAACCAGCCTGTGCATATATAAGTCAAACTCCTCACGTCTGTGGGGATATACCGTACAGATCACATCCCGATAAATGCCAAAAGCTAATACAAATTCTGGAATGGTTAGCTTCCTATTTAATCGTGCATCCCTAGATTTGACCACCACAGAAATATCGTCATAAGCGTAGGTCTTATGTTCCACTATATCCTGGGAGGCAATTAGTAGTGAGGCCAGATTGACATCTTTACCTTCCAGGATATCTCTCCTGAGGTGCTCAGGAATCATGTGGGCAGGGTAAACCTCTTGGTCATCCGAGGTGATAGCTGGAGAAACTGATTGCGACTCCACCACTGATGGGGGAATTGCCGTGGCCGGTCCAGCCATAGTGAGGGCTGTAGTGACCGATTCAAGTTTCTCCAGCCTAGAATTGACCTTGCTCATGGATGCCATGAGGGACGTGAGCATGTCATGTATGTTTCCTGGGTTGGACTGGCTCGACCCTTCCCCAGCGTCCATGTTATCTCCGCTTTCCTTGCTGTTGCTGGAAAAGGGATTTGTCGTCTCCTGAGTTCGCTAGTGATGCGAGGGATAGTCCATGATCTGAAAGATGCTGGACTAGCCGTATCTTCCTCCTGTGATGGGGTGTTTGTTCTAGCCGGAGTCCTTGGGATGGAGAAATCCTCTACCCCTTCTTGAGACATACTAGATTACAAAGTATATGGTTAGCGTAAAAACCCCCAGGGGATGTACTGGCAGGCTAATTATGCCGGATGAGGCGAAAAAATTAATCTTGTTCTTTGGTGACAGGTGAGGCCCTGCTAGTTGCCAAGTGGCTATGAGAGGCTCTATCTATGCGTTGGCGCGAGGGGTTATTTGAGGCCACCCGACGTAGTGGCAGGAATTCGTAGGCCTCTCGGTGACCATACAAGAAAACAGGGGAAGGGAGTGACAGGTGGCACCCTCTCTATAATTGCGAGGCGGCTAACTCACGTGTGGCCCGGGGGGCATTACCTCCGAAACGTTGAGGCGGGGTGTTGGCCTCGCGGACCACTAAACGATAGGCAGAATGCCCGGAGGGGGGATACCTATTTGGGCCTATAACCCCTAAAATTTGCCAGTACTCTATGTCCTAAGTAGAGGAGGAACCATATGTGATGTATGGTGTGAGCAGGCTTAACGTACCTGGTAGTATGTATGAGTTTGATAAGCGATAGGTAAAGAAAACTGGAAAAACCTAAAGGGATAGAAAACCAGAATATGATAGTGTGAGAATTGGATCCTATGATATCAATTTAGACTAGTTAGCTGTGATGAGTGCTAGCAGTACATATGGAAGGGGAATTTATGAATGGTATTGGCCCGACTGGCCCTGTTATGTGGTATGGTAACCATGCTTAGGGTGTGTATGATATGTCTCTATGGTGACAAGATTAATGCGTATGATTTAGTAATGCTAGTGTTTGTAGTATAATAAGGTGCAGGATTTAAAACAATACTGTATATTTTAGGCCGTAAACGTAAGCCATGAAAAGAGGTAAGTACGAGGTACAGAAATATTTGAGAAATTATCCCAAATTAGGAAAACAACGTGACGTATGAGTGGTTGAATCAAGACGTGTGATTCAACCCGAAAGTTTGTGAGATTTTTTGAGACCGTGTTCTTGTGTACTTGGTATGTCGTTTGAGTACACAAAGAAAAAGTCAGAATATATAAGTGCCATGTAAGAAACGTGAGTACATGGTATGATAGAAACGTAATTTCTAAACATAATTTATAACCTAAATCCTACATGAAATATCTGTAAAAATGTAAAAGCTTGTTTAAGCATAACTCCATAAATATATGTATATAACATGAAGAATTTCAATAAAACTTAATAATGCCATATCTGCTAATAGATTGAACCATAACCTAATAAATACTTATTTATAAGTAGTTAACAGGGGTATTGCCCCAGTCATATGCAAGGATTTCGTAATTTGCATAAATAAATAACAGTAATAACATGAAACCAACTATAGCTACTGATATTGCAGAACAAGTTTGCTTAGTACAAGAAAAACCGAAACCGACATGCCTGCCGGCAGCAAAGGGGTTAATATGCCTGTGACTTGGCCGTAAAGCGTGTGGCCGTAAAGTAAGGCCGTTTTAAAATCGCGACGCCGTGGGAAATGATCCGGGCGACGGACTTACGATTTTGCAGTCCTGTGGACTTAATCTGCGACGAAACACCGGGTATGTGCGTGGCTGAAACGGGCGGAAAACCTGTAAGGATTCCTGGACACAGCTACACCTTTTTTTAAATATTTAATTTATTTTATTTATTTACTATTGTAATTATACGTATATATAAACTTAAAATATATATATATATATATATGTAATTGATATACAATATATATATATATATCTTATATATATGTAAAGGCAAGTGTATTTGAAGATTAAAAGCTAAGTTTTATTTGATCTAACAGTCCTGGGAGTGCTATCTGGATTCCTTTTTATATTTTGCTTGACAAGCACCGGGCAAGTATATCTAAATCATATGGAGTGCAGGATTATTTTTCTTGATATATATAAATACTTTTATTTAATTTTAACATGTGTAATAATATTTTTTATTATTCTTCCCACCAGCAGGGGGACTGTCTGACTTTTCCACAGCCAGCTATAGGGGGCCATGTGATCGCTCTTTGAGAGCGATCACATGGCCCCCAGGGGCCTCATTTGCCCGGGGATGGCTGCCTGGGCTGTCAGGCAGTCCTCACGAAGAGGATCACGGCGGAGTTGAGCTCCTGGGGGCAGTGGTGTATCCTGGTTTTGTGCTGCCCTAGGCAGGACAAAACTCAGGCACCCCCCAAACCCCCCACGTGTGCACGACCCCCCCCATCCCTTCCCCCCACCCCGCCTTCTAAATACACACACACTCACTGACAGATATGCATACACTAGCTAACAGAAACACAAACTCACTGACACACACAGACACTCACTCACTCACTCACTGACACACACACTCACAGGCAAACATACACACACAGTCAGACACACACAAACACACTCACTCACTAGCAGACACACACACTCACTAGCAGACACACACTAGCAGACACAAACACTCACTGACACACACACTCACATGCAAACACACTCACACTAACAGTCAGACACACACACTAACAGTCAGACACACACACACTCACTAACAGACAGACACACTCACTCACAGACACACACACTCACACACTAACAGACACAGTCACTAACAGACACACTCACACACACACTAACAGACACACACACACACTAACAGACACACTCACACACACACACACACACACTAACAGACACACTCACACACACTCACACACTAACAGACACACTCACACGCACTCACACACTAACAGACACACTAACACACACTGACAGACACACATTAACACATTTTTTTTTTATTTTATTTTTTACTAACAGACACACTAACAGACACACACACACACACACTAACAGACACACTCTCACACACACACACACACACACTAACAGACACACACACTCACACACACACACTAACAGACACACTCACACACACACACACTGACAGACACACTCACATTAACACATTTATTTTTTTCCCTTTCTCCCTGGGGGTCCAGTGGCTGCTGGGCGGTGGGCGGGCGGCTGGTGAGGGAGCACTTCCTCTGAGCGGTCTCCTCAGATCCCTCGCGCGCCTCAGAGTGAGGCTGGGAGCCGGAATATGATGTCATCAACCCGGCTCCCAGCCTCACTCTGTGGCGCGCGAGGGAGCTGAGCAGGATTATTTTTCTTGATATATATAAATACTTTTATTTAATTTTAACATGTGTAATAATATTTTTTATTATTCTTCCCACCAGCAGGGGGACTGTCTGACTTTTCCACAGCCAGCTATAGGGGGCCATGTGATCGCTCTTTGAGAGCGATCACATGGCCCCCAGGGGCCTCATTTGCCCGGGGATGGCTGCCTGGGCTGTCAGGCAGTCCTCACGAAGAGGATCACGGCGGAGTTGAGCTCCTGGGGGCAGTGGTGTATCCTGGTTTTGTGCTGCCCTAGGCAGGACAAAACTCAGGCACCCCCCAAACCCCCCACGTGTGCACGACCCCCCCCATCCCTTCCCCCCACCCCGCCTTCTAAATACACACACACTCACTGACAGATATGCATACACTAGCTAACAGAAACACAAACTCACTGACACACACAGACACTCACTCACTCACTCACTGACACACACACTCACAGGCAAACATACACACACAGTCAGACACACACAAACACACTCACTCACTAGCAGACACACACACTCACTAGCAGACACACACTAGCAGACACAAACACTCACTGACACACACACTCACATGCAAACACACTCACACTAACAGTCAGACACACACACTAACAGTCAGACACACACACACTCACTAACAGACAGACACACTCACTCACAGACACACACACTCACACACTAACAGACACAGTCACTAACAGACACACTCACACACACACTAACAGACACACTAACAGACACACTCACACACACACACACACACACTCACGCACGCCTGGCGACGCACTGGCAGACACACACGCACACACACACTGGCTGGACGCACTCACACACGCTCACACGCTAACAGACACACTCACGCACTCACGCACTAACGGACGCACTAACACACACTGACGGACACACATTAACGCATTTTTTTTTTTTTTTGCTAACGGACACTTCAACGGACGCGCACGCACGCTAACGGACGCACTCTCGCGCACGCACACGCACTAACGGACACGCTCACACGCACGCACTAACGGACGTACACTCACACACACACACACTGACAGACACACTCACATTAACACATTTATTTTTTTCCCTTTCTCCCTGGGGGTCCAGTGGCTGCTGGGCGGTGGGCGGGCGGCTGGTGAGGGAGCACTTCCTCTGAGCGGTCTCCTCAGATCCCTCGCGCGCCTCAGAGTGAGGCTGGGAGCCGGAATATGATGTCATCAACCCGGCTCCCAGCCTCACTCTGTGGCGCGCGAGGGAGCTGAGCAGACCGCTCAGAGGAAGTGCTCCCTCGCCAGCCGCCCGCCCAGCGCCGCCCGCTCAGCATGTCTGTTAGCCACAAGGCTTACAAGGCATTTACCCTGGGCATTTGGGGGGCGGCTTTTTTTGCCGCCCCCTGGAAAATGCCGCCCAAGGCAAATGCCGTGTTTGCCTCGCGGCTAAAACGCCCCTGTCTGGGGGTGAAAGCCGTTACGGCGTTCTATGCCGCCGCAACAGCTTTAAAGCCCATTATAATGGGGACAGCATAGAATGCCGTAACGGCGTTAAGGGGTTAAAAAGATCATGTTTTTTTTCTGATTAACCAAGAGGAGTGTGCATGTATTATGACAAAAAATGTGGCAGAATCGTTAAAAATTGACTGCTCTATTGTTCCCATCTGGATTGGTGCAGCAACATTAAGGGAAACCCTGCTCCCTGACATACCTCATGGCGGATTTCCCTCCAAGCTGTATTATATAAACCCTGCCTCTGAAATCAATGGCTGATGATGCCAATGTGCGTGCGCCGTCATGTCCAATCCTTGCACTCCTAGGGTTATTTAAACTCTCTAAGTCTTATCTATGGTGCCCTGTCATGGTTTCCATTTGTTTGGTAAAATCAGAGAGCACATTATTACCTCTGGCATATCTGACCTTGGCATACTTTGACTATTCTACCTTCTGCGGTCTTTGACCTTTGGCTATTCTCTGGTTTATCCTATCTTCTGTAACCATGACCTCAGCTAGTCCCATACAATTCTACATAGAATTAAGTCCAGGCATTCTAAGCCCTGGTAATACGCCTTTGCTCCTCAAGTATATTTGTTTTACTTAAGTTTTGCATTTTTTGTCCTGGTAATGTCCTCGTGACATTACGAGAGGGCCATTATGGATCCAGCAGGTTTGGATCAACAAATGAATAATTGTGAGACCAAAGTAGACAACCTTGATAAGAGGATGAATCAGTTTGCTCAGGCGCTCCAGACAGTTACAACACAGCAGCCAGGATGTCCAAAGCCTCATTTTACAAAAGTCCATCCAGTAACCTATCACCTCCTCCTAGATTGGTGGTTTCTGCATTGTTGAGGGTGGTGCATGTTTTTTATTTAACCAGATTGAATATCATTTTGAGGCTTCACCTAGGTCTTTTCATTCTAATCAAATCAGGAAAATCAGTTATTTCAGTTGACTTGTAAAGCACTTGCTTGGGCCAACCTGCTATGGGAAAGCAAACGTTCTGTAGTGTATAATTTCAAGAAGTTTATAACCAAATTCAAGAAATCATTTGTACTTCTTTTTGCATAAAGAAAATTAGCGCAAAGGCTTTGATGCGTATAAAACAGGGTAAATGTTCAGTGTTGGATTATGCCATAGAATTTAGAACTTTGGCCGCAGACGTAGACTGGACTAATAGCTCCTTGGTTTTAGCATTTTCTATGGGTCTTTCTAAAGTTTTGTTGGATAAGACAGCTGCTAGAGAACTTCCAAATTGAATGACTATATAACCTACAAGATACAAGAGAGAGAAGACAAGAAGTTCTAAGAGCTTATCTGTTCCTCTTTCTACTCACTTCTCACCTGCTCCTATTCCTTCTCCATTCTAATTGAAAATTGTATTTGATTTCAAACAAGAATAATCACATGTACACATTTCACATATATTTAAGTAAGTTTCTCATTAAAGTGTGTGATAGTACATTAAAGTGTAATAAAGAACATACCAATACTAGTATTAAGTGCTTATATGATTATCATGTTAACATTATCATGTTAACGTATTACAGTTGCAGGTATATTACATGTTCATAAACATTTATATCTGAACATTAACATAAGAGACACCCCGTCTGTTACACATAAGCATAAAATACTGAGACACCTGTGGAATGCCAAAAAAAAAAGAAAAACAGAACTCAATCAGCCATATCTTTACACCAAAATAAAAATAAAATTAAAAAAAGATCATCTTCTGGGAGAAGGGAAACAAAAAAAATCAACGTAAACAGAGTAATGTAGGATATTTGGGAATAATTAACTCTAATAATATGTAAACCAAGCATCCCAAATCATATTATATTTAGATATATTATTATCACTATAAAATATTGCTTTCTCCATCACTCCTTGATAATTAATCTGAGCTTTAATTATTTGTATATTGTGGAGTTCCTCCTTTCTCCAGTATCTGGCCATACAAAGCTTAACAGCCATTAATATATGTACAGTAAGATATAATGATGGGTTCAGAATTGTGTATAAGGAAAACATTAGGAAAAGATAGCCCTCCTTCTGAAGTCCTAGTTGTCATTGTCTTGAACGCAATTCTTGGTTTCTTACCTCCCCAAACATATGATGTAATACATTTATGAAAGGACTTTAACATTTCTCTGGGGACTCTGTGTAACGATACGTAGTTACATAGTTACATAGCTGAAAAGAGATTTGCGTCCATCAAGTTCAGCCTTCCTCACGTTTGTTTTTGCTGTTGATCCAAAAGAAGGCAAAAAAACCTAGTCTGAACCTTACCTTTTCCCACCGAACCCGCGCAGTGCGGCATCCTCAATTACTACTTCCGGGAGGCAGCACAGTCTTCCTGATGCCGGCCGCTCGCAACACGACTCTTCTTATGAGGCGGCGCATAAGCGCCAACGCCAACAAAATATTACCACGGAAATTCAGACGTGGCCACGTTCCCGGACCTTTTGAGGCTGTGGCTTAAAAATTATAGACACCACACTATAAAAGGGCGCCTTTGTCATTTGTTCAGTGCGCTAGTGTGGTTCTAGTTTGTTACCTCTAGTGCTCTTGAGATTCCTAACTGTTTTTCTTGGTATTCTGAAAATTCGGCTCTCTGGTTTCCCATAATTTAGCTTTGTTTATCTCGTATGTCCGTCTTCTGTACTCCCTTGACTTTTGGCTATTCCTTTTGACTACTCTCTGACGTCAGTCCGGCCACCCTAAGGTGCGGTACACGTCTTCCTCTGGGTTACACTCTGTGTGAAGGTGTCACTGTCGTGACATTACACTAGGACCATGGACCCTGCAGGTGTTAACCCTCTTGGGCCGGTTCCTGATAACCGGTTTGAAGAATTGCACCATCGCATGGACCAGTTCGCTATTGCTGTACAAACTTTGTTAGCTCGTACTGCCCATCTCCAACCGGAGGAGCACATCCCTGCTCATAGACTCCAGGAACCACATATGAAAATGGTCGCAGGGGGTACTTCTAACCATGCTACATCCCCTTTTCACTATGGGGGCGATCCTAAAGGATGCCGTGGTCAGTATTAATTTCGAGCTTCATCCGAGAGCTTATCCTACCGATAGATCAAAGATTGGCTACATTATAACCTCGTTAATAGATAGAGCATTTGTTTGGGCTAATCCCTTGTGGGACAACGACAATCCCATAGTTTTTAACTATGCGGAATTTGTCACAGCTTTTAGGAGAACTTTTGATCCCTCAGGGAGGAGGACTAACGCCGCCAAGACACTGTTACGTATGAGACAGGGGTCTCGTTCCTTGGTCGATTATGCCCTAGAATTCCGCACTCATGCTGTCGAAGTAAGATGGAATGAGCAGGCATTTGTGGATGTGTTCATGAATGGATTTTCTGATACGATTTTAGATGAGGTGGCCACCAGAGATCGACCGAATGTGCTAGAGGAATCAATTACCTATATAGCCTGTAGAACCAATGCAATTGGGGGTCATGCGGTTGACTGAGACCGAGAAGCAATATCGTCATAGGGAGGGACTTTGTCTGTATTGTGGGAAAAAGGGGCATTCCCGCTTAACAGGCCGGAGAACTCCAGCACCTAAGCCCTCTAGGAGGACAGGCCTTGGGTGTAATGTGTATGTCCTCCTTCAATGATAAAAAAGATCTCAGGCTTCTTCTAACAGTAAATATAGAATGGGAAGAAAATAAATTACCTACCGTGGCAATAATAGATTCTGGAGCAGCCGAGAATTTTGTTGATTACAAATTCGGCGAGAATCATGCTCTCTCATTTTGAGATAGAGCAACACCCTTGGCCGTTGAGGCCATAGATGGTAGACCACTGTCAATTCCTTTTATTACTCGAGAAACTAATCCAGTGATCTTGACAGTAGGTTCCTGCATCAGGAAATGATAACCCTACAGCAGATTACTTCTCCCACCTTTCCTGTAATCCTTGGTTTTCCCTGGCTCTCCAAGCACAATCCCTTAATAGACTGGGAGAAAAAAGAGATCTTAAAATGGGGTGATTCTTGTTTTAAGGAGTGTTTTAAGATAAAGCCTGTAGGTCTACTTAATGTTCCTACTATGGAATCCTTAACCACCCAAATACCCAAACAGTACTTGGATCTAAAGGCAGTCTTTGAACCAAGGGCAGCAGAAAAATTACACCCTCATCGTTCATACGACTGCACTATTGACTTGTTACCTGGCACTATGCCCCCTAGGGGTACAATATATCCCCTTTCTGTGGCTGAAAATAAAGTACTAAAGGAGTACATCACAGAGAACTTAAGAAAAGGGTTTCGTACCAAATCTTCCTCCCCAACTGGGGCCGGTTTCTTTTTTGTCTCTAAAAAGGAGGTAGATTTGAGACCCTGTATTGACTATTGAGGGTTAAATAAAATAACCATACGAAATGCTTATCCTATAACATTAATAACGGAGCTCTTCGACAGGTTGAAGGGAGCTACTATATGCACAAGATGGATTTACGGGAGCGTACAATCTAGTCAGAATCAAAAAAGGACATGAATGGAAGACTGCTTTTAATACTCACTATGGTCACTACGAGTATAGGGTTATGCCTTTCGGCTTATGCAACGCCCCTGCAGTCTTTCAAGACTTCATAAACGATGTTTTAAGAGATTATCTGCAAATGTTTGTAATTCTCTATTTAGACGATATACTAATCTACTCCAAGAGCATTAATGAACACCATAGGCACGTCAGGTTGGTTCTTTCCAAGTTATTGAGGACTCTATTATAAATTAGAAAAATGTCTGTTTTTTTCAAAGAAATTAACTGAAACAGAAAAAAGATATGATATAGGAGATGGGGAACTGCTAGCTATGATTTCCGCCCTCAAGGAGTGGTGTCATTTATTAGAAGGGTCACTTGTCCCGATCACCATTCTTACTGACCATAAAAAGCCTATTTCGGAGAGGCTAAAAGAATGTCAGACAGGCAGATTCATTGGTCCTTATTTTTAACACGCTTTAATTACATTGTGACATATAGACCCAGATCAAAGAATACAAAAGCTGATGCCCTGTCCCGACAACATGAACATCTATCTTCCCCTGAAAACCAATTGTCCTCCATCATCCCAGTCGATCACATAGTAGCCACTGTTCATGCCGAAATCTCTTCTGGTTTAATGGAGGAATTATCCAAATTCCAGGATCAAACCTCTTTAACTATTACTCGGGGGAAAGTATACATGCCTTTGGCTTATAGAAGAAAGGTCTTGTCTTTGGTACACAACTCCAAAATCGCCATTCATCCCTGTATCCATAAGACTGAATCGTTACTTGAAAAGCAATTCTGGTGGCCCTCATACAAGAAAGATGTTCAAGAGTTTATTCTTGCCTGTAATATCTGTTCCTCTACTAAATCTCCTAAGAGTAGTCCAGTTGGCCTCCTCATGCCATTGCCTGTTCCCGATAAGCCCTGGTCGAGTATCGCCATGGATTTCGTAGTGGACCTACCCCTTTCCAGGAATCATAATGAGATACTGACTATCATAGACAGATTCTCAAAGATGACCCATCTTGCTCCATTAATCGAATTACCTTCTTCATCCGTGTTTATAAGGGAGGTAGTACGTTTACATGGTATACCTGAGGATATAGTTTCCGATAGAGGTCCACAATTTGTTTCACGGTTCTGGAGGGCATTTTTGTAGCCAATTAGATATCAATCTTAATCTGTCTTCCTCATACCATCCCCAATCTAACGGGGTAACAGAAAGGATGAATCAATCACTCGAACAATATCTTCGCTGCTATACTGGATTAAAGTACTCAAACGCATTAATCCAGTCTGTTATAGGCTGCGTTTGCCAGATACCATGAAGATACCTAATTCTTTTCATGTTTCTCTACTGAAGCTTTTAATATGTAATCGTTATACTCTAAAGCTCTCAAGACCAACTACTACTCTCGTAGAGGGTCAAAACGAATACGAAGTGAATTCCATTTTAGACTCTCGCATTTCTAGGGGAAGACTCCAATACCTTTTGGATTGGAAGTGTTATAGTCCCGAGGAACTTTCATGCTCCTCGCCTAGTTTGTTTATTTGAGAGGCGTCGTGCTTGTCCTTCCCACCCTGTGGGTGGTTCTCGAGGGGGGGTACTGTAACGATACCTTACCTTTTCCCACCAGACCCCCGCAGCGTTCCCACTTCCTCCTCAGTTCCCACTTCAGGGAGGCAGCACAGCCTTTCTGATGCCGGCCGCTCGCAACACGCCTCTTCTTATGAGGCGTCGCATGCGCGCCGACGACAACAAAATATTACCACGGAAATTCAGACGTTGCCCCGTTCCCGGACCTTTTGCGGGCGTGGCTTCAAAATTAAAGACACAACACTATAAAAGGGTGCCTTTGTCATTTGTTCAGCGCCCTAGTGTGGTTCTAGTTTCTTCCCTCTAGTGCTCTTGAGATTCCTAACTGCTTTTCTTGGTATTTGACTCTTGGCTCCATTCCTGACTATTTGGCTCTCTGGTTTCCCGTAATTTGGCTTGGTTTGTCTCGTGTGTCCATCTTCTATACTCCCTTGACTTTTGGCTATTCCTTTTGACTACTCTCTCCTACGTCAGTCCAGCCACCCTAAGGTCCGGTACACGTCTTCCTCTGGGTTACACTCAGTGTGAAGGGGTCACTGTCGTGACACTCTGAGAGGAATTGTTTGAAAAAGAAACTCCAATTTAGGAAGCAGATATGATCTTAGAGTGTTTATTCTCCCAAGCCAGGAGAGTTGAACTTTACTCCATAATAGCCATAATTTTCCTGGATCCAAGAACTAATATTAAAATTAATCTTAGTGCCAAGATATGATATAAATTTATTAGACCAGTTAAATGTGAACACTTTGGAAAGAGATCTTTTGTAGGTGAGAAAGATTAATTTGAAAAACCTGAGTCTTATGAATGTTAATTTTATAGTTGGAAAAATGACTAAATTCCTTTATACGGCCCATCACAGCTGGAATAGAAATCATTAGATTTGTCAAGGTCAACATTATATCGTCTGCAAACAGAGTTATTTTCTGTTCTTGATTAGCTAATAAACACCCTTGTCGGGTGCAGTTTCTAATAGGAAACTAAGCAGAATCTAAGCCATTTCCATAGACCTTTGCTGAAGGACTAGTATATAGTGACAGTGCAAGATCTTTACATTTTCCTTCAATTCCAAAAGCAGAAAGGGTAGCTGATAAAAAAAATTCCAGTTCATTCTGTTGAACGCCTTTTTGGCGTCGACCGCAATGAAAACCGACGGAAGGTTATCTCTGTTGGCAACGAACGTTAAATTTAAAATCTTACGAATATTAACAAAAGCCGATCTCGATTTGATAAATCCTGATTGATCTGTATGAGTTAGGTCAGAAATAACCAAACTCAGTCAGCTAAGATTTTAGAAAATATTTTTATATCTTGATTAATAAGTGAGATCGGATGATAGTTGCTTATATAATATGGATCCTTGCCAGGTTTTGGAGTTGGTGATATTGTTGCAGTCAGCATAACAGAAGAGAAACCTTTGTATTCCTCCTTTTCTGCAAATACATTGCATAATAGGGGAGTAACAATTGGTTCATATGTTTTGTAAAAATATGCTGTAAAGCCATCTGGGCCTGGGGCCTTGTTATTGTTAAGATTCATAATTACTCTCTTAATTTCTTCAGCTGTGATGGTTTTATTCAGTTTTATCAAATCAATTTAGGGAATCTAAGTCAATAGGAGAAAATCTATTATCCTAAAGATTGTGAGGGAGGCATAATACTCTGCAAAAGCCTTACCAATGTTCAGGTTTAAGTTTTTTGGAAAGAGATTTCCCCACTGTGTTATTACTAACATATCATCTTTGATGTGAATGTGTAATTAATTGTTTGACTTTTTCTTCTAATAAAAATTTGATCTGGAACTGGATTGCATTAATCTGTAGATGAATCGGGTGAGTTGGTATCTTTATATTAAGATGTTCAAGTTTTGAAAGTTGGATATAGAGGTCTGCTAAATTAGCACCTCTTGCTTTCGTGGCTTTAGCTTCCAGTTGGATAAAATACCCCCTCATTATGCATCTAAATGATACCCAGAGAGTCTCATTAGAGACCTGATCATTATGGTTCAAGTTAAGAATCCTTAGCTAGATATTCTAAGTAAGCTCTATTTTGCTCTATCAGTAGGATAGTTACATAGTTACATAGCTGAAAAGAGACTTGGGTCCATCAAGTTCAGCCTTCCTCACATTTGTTTTTTGCTGTTGATCCAAAAGAAGGCAAAAAAAACCAGTTTGAAGTACAATTTTGCAACAAGCTAGGACATAGATAGAGTCATCTAATTTCCATTGTGGTCTAGATTTAAATTCAGAGTTATTGTCTATAGAAACATTTATAGCAGCATGATCTGACCAAATTGACCCAATTTCAGAGCATACAAACTTATTTAGATATGATGCGTCCGTAATGAATAAATCAATTCTCAAGTAGCTTAAATGAACTTTAGAAAAGAAAGTAAAATCCCTAACTTTCGGATGTTAAGTTCTCCAAATGTCATATAAATCATAATTGATAAAAATGTATTGTAGCCATTTGGAGCCAGATTTGTATAAATGTAACATACACTTAGAAATTTTAGAATTTTTATCCATCTTAACATTTAGAATTGTATTCCAATCGCCACCAATGAGTAAAACTCCTTGTTTCATTTTCTCCACTTTCCCTAAAAGTTTATTTAAAAATATATGGGAGAAATCATTTGGAGCATATACATTGACAACGGTATATATAATAGAAAGACACAGGAGACACTCCAGGATCCAGAAGGTAAATTTATTTCTGGATACACCATCTCATAAAATGCAAAGTGCAACGTTGTGGAACAACAGAGCCTTAATCATGCATGATTAAAATGCAAAGTGCAACGTTTCGGCTCAACAGATGCATGATTAAGGCTCTGTTGAGCTGAAACGTTGCACTTTGCATTTTATGAGGTGGTGTATCCAGAAATAAATTTACCTTCTGGATCCTGGAGTGTCGCCTATGTCCTTCTGCTTCTGTGAGTGTTTTGGTGGATTCAGCATTGTCCACCCTTGGCATGGAGCACCTCCACGACAGAGGGCCGGAAATTTCAGGCGGAACCTGTGTGCATGGATTCTTGTTTTTGTTGTAAGGGTATATATAATGTCATTCAATTTACAAACTAAAATTAAAAATCTTCCCAAGGGATCTCTTTCAATGTAAAGCTGTTCAAATTGAATCTTGGATGAACATACAATGTCCACCCCTCTCTTCAGAGAAATGTGCGCTCAAAGCAATGGGAAATTTTGTAAATTTCCAGAAGGTTTCATCCTTCCTCCAGTGAGCTTCTTGTACGAAACATAAATCGATTTTTTTTTAAAATTGATAATTTTTTACATCCTTCTACGGGATCTATCTTCTAGCTGTGTTAATTTGTTATCCATCTCCTTTAAATTATTTTTTAGAGATAAATAAATAGCATAGTGTAGCATTGCTATTGACTTAGTGAGGTTGACCTTATATCTGGACACATCTCCATAGCTATGTAGGAGTGTTTCAAGTCTGGCCATGGAGTGTATCCGGTTAGTAAGTGTCAGTAGTACGTCATCGTCATATGCTGCCACTTTCAATTGCTGGTTTCCTATCTGTATCCCCTGTATTTGTGGGTCAGTCCTTATGGAGTGTAATAGTGGCTCCAGGGAGATCGCGAAGAGGAGCAGGGGACAGGGGGCACCCAGTGTCCAGTTACTCAATCGGAATGGGATCCTAGGGGCTCCTGTCAGAATAGTCTGTGCCTGCAGGTCCATGTATAAGGCTTTAATCACAGTGATAAATGGTTTGGGAAAATCCTGTGCTTTCAATAAGTTGAATAAGAATGGCTGTTGGACCCGATCAAAGGCCTTCTCGGCGTCCAAAGAGAGGGCTAGGGATGGTTTTCTGGATTCCGTCATGTACCAAATCAGGTCTGCCCCACGGCGGGTATTCTCATATAGTTGGCGGCCTGGCATGAAGCTGACCTGATCCAGATGGATCAATTTAGGCAATAAAGGTGTCAGTCTCATAGATAATATTTTGGCAAAGATCTTTAGGTCGGAATTGATGAGGATTATAGGTCTATAGTTCGAAGCTAGGGTGTTGTCTTTATTTGGTTTTGGGAGTAGTACTATGTTGGTGGTGGCCATGTCACTGTCTGGGGTCACTGTCTGGAGGAAATGATTATATAACTTGGTGAGGGGGGGTACAAGCTCCTCCCAGAATTTTTTGTAATAGCTCATATCGTATCCATCAGGTCCAGGAGCTTTATTACCTCCTCCTGTGAAATGGGTGCTTTCCCCCTTGGTTACCCTAGGCAAGTTCTTTAGTGCTAGGAAGTCAGTGAGGCGTGTTAGGTATTGGGCCTGCTCGTTACTGCTTCGAGGGGAGTGGTCGTATAAGTTTCTGGAAGTATTCTGTGAATACTGCATTGATTTCTTTTGGGGTGTTGATTTTTTCGTTAGCAGAGTTACGGAGTATAGTGATTGGCTTATCACCTTGTCTGGGTCGGAGTGTTCTTGCTAGTAGTGTGTCCATTTTGTTGGCTCTCTCGTAATAGAGTCGCCTGGACCACACCAGGAAGCATGCTACATCCTCTATGAACAGTTCCTTAATGGAGTGCCGTATAGTTTGGAGTTCTTCTAACTTAGTATTGGAGGGGTTGTGTTTGTGTTATTGTTCTGCTTTTCTCAAAGCAGTTTGAAGCTCCAGTAGGAGCTTTGTTTTTGTCCATTTTTTATGTGTGGCTGCTTGAATGAGGTGGCCCCTCAAGACCGGTTTTGGGTCGTTGGGTTCGTATCACCCACATCATTATTGCTAAAATAATCTTTGATTGTTGCTCGAGTTGTGAGAAGTATGTCTTCATCCCTGAGCAGATTGGTATTTAGTTTCCAGTACCAATTAGAGTGATATTGTAGCCTCCCCAGGGTGACCGCGATGTCAGCGTGGTCAGAACAGGTAATGTTATTTATCTCAGAGTGAAGGAGTTTGGCCATGCCTGCATTATTGAGGAAACTATTATCAATTCTGGAGTATGTGCTGTGAGGTGCAGAGTAGTAGGTAAAGTCAATTCATGGAGTCTCCAGACTTCGAGTAATCCAGTGTGCGTGAGGAATGTGTGCATCAATTTGTCCCCCTCTGCCCTGTGATCGCTGTGTCTCTGGTTTAAAAGCTCCAATCGAGTGTTGGGAAGGGAACGGCATTAAAATCCCCTCCCACTATGAGTATTCCTGCCTGTAGGGTAGAGATTAGTGTTTCTATCGACTCCCAAAAGGAGATATCTGGTTCGTTAGGTGCATAAAAGTTTACTAGGTGTATCTTCATATTGTGTAAAGTGCCTGTGATGGCGATATATCTACCCTCTAGGTCTATATATTTATGTACTGCTATGAATGAACAGCGCTTGTGAAATAGTATGGCTACTCATAAGTACGGTCCCCCATCCTGACTGGCACCAACCTAGGCAGATGTGTCTCCTGAATTAGAGCTATGTCTGCTTTTTTCGATTTTAGTTCCCGGAGTAGGAGCCAGCACTTATTGGGGGTGTTCAAAACCCTAACGTTAATGGAAAGAATTTTCAGAGCCATGGGGGTGGCAATCGCGTTAGCTAATTGTAAAGGCGGGGCGGTATGTCAGAACCTGTCAGAGGTTAGCAGAACACCCTCCCCCGGTGTCATCACCATATTTCCACGCTGGAGCATATAAGCCATATCTTCACTTATATATACAAAAACAAAACATAGACATAACCATAAACAGAATAAAAATACAAATACAATCTGGTCTTACATTCTGCCAGACTAGAGCGGGGACATACAAATGTTTCCCAGTCAGGGTTGGGTGCTCCTCCAATCCACTGTGCCACAATGTGAATAACTTAAGTATAGATGCACTCAATGTGCATCAGTGGGTGTTTCACCCCTGTGTGTTAATCTGGTGGTTACCAGTGTGGGTTGTATTAGAGGCCTACCCTAGTATGCTCCCTTTTGCTGTGTGATAGCAGAGAATTCTCTGTGTGTTGTTGTAGAGTCTTGTGTCTATTAAGGTCTTGTGAGGGTGGCGATGTAGTTTGGTTGGCTGTAAGAATGTATGGTGTGGCCATTCATGTAGGCCTATCACTGGTGACCCATTGTCTGTGGGGAGGGTGAGGTCCAATGTCACCGATTTCCACCCTGGCAGCCCGCCCATCTCCTATGTTTAAGTAATGAGTGTTGTGACACTCCATGTGTTATCTATGTCAGGGGGCGGGGGGGAAAGATAAGCAATCCCGCCCTCATCTGGTCCTGTTCACCCATCTCATCCCGTTGATGCTATCAAGTCTTGAGTATCCCAAGAGGTGTGTCTGGAGCTGAGGAACGGGAGGTGACGCAGTGGGATATATACATAGGATATAATCTGGGAGTGTAATGATGGGTCCCTCCATGTGGGGCGGGACCATCCCACGTTATGTGATGCACGAGTATCTAGCTCAATGTGGCGATGTAGGCGATTAGCCTCTATGATTCCTATGGTTGGCCTCCGTGTACAATTGTACTTTGTGAAGGGGCCAGAATAAAATAAAATATAGTAAGGTAACTATGTACAGTGTTAAATCATATCATAAAAGCATTTTTGCATCCTGTTGGTGAGTACTGAGTACCAGTTCTGGAAACTGACGCATCTGTTATACCATTTGTAGTATAGCGGCCCCCATACCTCATCCCCCAAGCCCGCTTAATTTTGAATATCCCCATGGGTTTTATCATCCTAGAATGGTGAGGAGGTGGTGTTTGATGCCTCTCACCCAGATTGGTGTCTGTCTAGAGGGGCTAGTCTGTTTTGGTGGGGGGAATCACCCCTGGGGAGTGTGATAGTCCTGCCAGGGCAACGGGGGCGATTGGGTCTCCCTTTGTGAGTAGACATCTACTGCTAATGTATGTGATACCGGGTCGTGGGCACAAACCCGCTAGGCAGGGGAGCACAAAATTGAATACTGGTAATAATATGTCTGCTATTTACATATATCAGATAAACAAGTTGCAGAATCCCTACAAACTAGGCTGAGCTGCCCGTGGCAATTAGAGTGGTAGTTGGCCCTCCCCTCCCCATTCTGATATGGCTCCATTTTGTCGATTAGGGATCCATCGTTAGGTGATTGAGGTAGGCCTCGGAGCCGCACGTTATTACATCTGGAGCGATCCTCCACCATTACCTCCAGGTCAGAGAGCTGTTGCTCCATGGATCGGGAGTGGATCTCTATTGTGTTGTGACCCTGCACCATCTTTTTCCTAGCACCTGGATTTCGGCTTTTACCCTTTTGCGTGCTTCGTGTGATTTTGCTTGCCGGGTAGTTGCAGACCTCCAGGAGCTTGGATTGGATGGGTTGGGTGTCTCCCATCAGAAAATCTGTCTGTTCACTACCCGGGGAGAGAGAGACATGTGGTCTATGCAGGCGGCCATCTTGTGCGGCCTGCGTACATCGCGAGGCAGTGAGCATATCTGCCACATATATGGTGGATTCTCTCCGTTCCTCTTTTTTCTTTCTGGGCGGCTTGGCTCCTGAGCTCATACTGGACATTGTAAGTTACAATTAGGTGCGTTGTTAGTTGTGAAGCCGTTGGCAAGTGCTGGATTGTGTGTGGATTAGTCGGAGCTCCTAGATCATGCGGCCATTTAGGTCGGAAGCCAGACCACTCCCCCTTTTCTTTTCTTCAGACCCCTTCTATCTCCTATTCTCCCTCTTCTTTATTATATTCCTTTCCTCTATTCTCTTCGCTCCTTTTTTTCTCTTAAGGGTGCGCAATATTAAGATGAACGAGTAAGGATATAACTTTAAGGGATCGCCACTCTTGGCCCCTTAACGTATAACACAACAAATTAACACATGCTTAACTTGTGCAAGGAGGTTAATAATAAACAGTCTTTATCTTCTGCCGCTATTGAGGAGCTGTACTCCGTACACAGACCTGGCAATAAAAAACAAATGCAAACCACAATATTTACTCGAATCAGTTCAGTTCACTTCTGTGGAAGAGCTCTCAGACTTCCAAACCACCATTAGCAAACTCCAGATTGGTCAAGGGACAGCCTGGCTCTGTCTTCGAATAAGGAGCGGCTGCAGCAGAGGGTCTGAATGATTTCAGCTAAGTGTGTCAGAAAAACGCTAATCTTCCATGTGGCTCCTGCGGCTCTCTCTCTACTCGCTTTTCGTGTCACCATACCGCCATACAGCCACGCCTATGACATTTACGCCACATACCTATGTCATCACATAACTTTCTATATCTTTCCCTGCTCCTATTCCTTCTCAGCCTGAACTTAGAATTTGGAATTTACTAAGCTATCAGAGGCTGTAAGCAATGCAGAAGAGTTGAGGGATTATGCTTGTATTGTTGCAAAAAGGGTTATTTGCGCTTAACATGTCCTGTCTGTCTGGAAAACCAACGACCCTAAGAAACATTAGGGGGCTGGCCTTAGTTCTTATTTATATGTCCCCTAATTACTAGATTCCTGATTCCTATCACTCTATCCTGGGTTAAAACCGTTATTAAATCCATGGCTCTTATTGACTCTTGAGCGTCTGAAAATTTCACAGATTCTCTTTTGCATAAAGTACGGCTCAGAAACAGAACAACATTGTATTGCAAATTGCAAAAAATTCTTTTTGATCAGAGTAAGGTACAGTTCTTGGGGTATATTATATCTGCCTCTGGTTTTACTATGACCCACAAAAATTGGAGGCAGTGTTGCAATGGCCCTTACCCAGAGGTTGGAAAGCCATTCAGCGTTTTGTTGGTTTTGCTAATTATTATCACAGATTTATAAAAGGCTTCTCTTCTGTTATAGCTCCCATCACTGACTTAACAAAGAAGGAGGTAAATACTCAAACTTAGCCACTCAATGCTATGAAAGCATTTGATCAATGAAAAACACTCTTTGCTTCTGCTCTGTTCTTCGCTGTCCCAATACTTTTCTTTTAGAGGTTGATGCCTCAGAAACAGGTGTAGGGGCAATCTTGTCTCAGGCATCTGACAAAGCGCTTTATCATTTTGGTTTCTTTTCTTTTCTAAGAACTGTTGTCAATTGTTCTAGCTTTTAAAAATTGGAGACCCCTATTAGAAATATTCATAATAACTGCGATGATCATAACAGATCACACAAATCTAGCCTATATCAGTGAGGAAAAAAGACTATTCATCAGACAAACGGCATGGTCCTTGTCGTTATCTCAATTCAATTATGCCATCATTGACAGACCTGGCAGATGCCATATCCAGGCAATTTAACATAAATGACTTTATTGAAGAAGAGATTACTCCTATAATCCCTCCAGAATGTCTTATTGCTTCCACCATTTTGTCCTTGTCCTCTTCCTTGTTAGAGGGCAGGCACTGGCTCCTCCCGATAAACCACAAGATGTATTGCTTAAACCTTTGTTTCATGATAATCTTTCTACAAGTCATCTGCAAGTTCTGGTGTCGTTTGGTATGTACTTGTGGCACACATCAGCGGATCTGTAGCAGTACGAGTACCCACCGCCAAAGTACATTTGAATTGGGGTGTTGGGGAGGGGATGGTAGAGGTGGGCCTGATGCAGAAACTACCCGCGGATGTTGTATTGGGGAATGACCTGGGCCGGATGACTTCTGCCTTTATACCCCAGGCTCCACACCAGGAAGCCCATCCAGTAACCACAAGACAGCAGGCTCGCACCACGGTTTCACCAGCACACTCTGAGGCTCAGGTAAGAGACAGTGACCCTCCCACGACACGTATGACCTGGGATACCCCAACTAAATTTGAGGCGGAGGTTAAGATAGACCCCACGTTACAAGTGTAACGGGATAGGGTGAGCACAGACCAGGCCGGATTATAGGGGGAGCAGTATACCTGGGAAAAAGGGTTATTATATCGTATTGCACAAAGGGCAGTGGGGGGGGGGTCGGTCACGGTGACGGCCAGACAGCTAGTGGTTCCCCAAAAGTATAGACAAGAACTTCTCCGGATCACTCACGACATCCCCTTGTCTGGTCATCTTGGGATGAAACGCACCCGTTTGACCCACACCTTTTTCTGGCCAAGGATGTGTGGCAGTACTGCCAGTCATGCGACATTTGCCAGCGAGTAGGCAAGAGGGGTGACCGCCACAAGGCCGAATTATGCCCCCTGCCCATCATTGAAGAACCCTTTAGTAGGTTGGCCGTACATATAGTAGGCCCCTTGCCCAAGCCCAGTCCCTCTGGCAAGAAATATATTTTAACTGTAGTAGACTACGCCACCCGGTACCCCGAGGCAGTAGCTCTCTCCAATATTCACGCTGAAACTGTGGCCGAGGCCTTAATGAAAATATTCCCCCGGGTGGGGTTTCCCCAGGAGATCATATCAGATAGGGGTACCCAGTTCACCGCCGAGGTCACCCAACCACTATGGAAGATATGTGGCATTAAGCCCAATGGGTTATGCGAAAGATTTAACGGTACCCTGAAGCAGATGCTCCATACCTTTGGAGAGGCTCATAAAGACTGGGACCGATTCCTACCCCATCTGCTATTTGCATATAGAGAGGTACCCCAAGAGTCGACGGGCTTTTCCTCCTTTGAACTGCTGTTTGGGAGAAGGGTGCGAGGGCTGTTAGATTTAATTAGAGAGCACTGGGAGGGGGAGAGTAGTACAGATGGGACACCCATTGTACCATATGTGCTGGAGTTCAGGGACCGCTTGGAAGCCTTAACCCAGACCGTACGAACCAACCTATTCATCAGACGGTGCTGGTATGACAGGGGAGCCAGAGACCGCAGCTTTCAAGTGGGACAGAAAGTTTTGATTTTAAAACCTGTCCGCACGGACAAGCTGCAGGCCATCTGGCAAGGCCCATACCAGGTGGTGGAACAGAGGTGTGACACCACCTATGTGATTGGCCCCTGCTCTACGTGAATATGCTCAAACCCTATTATGAGAGGATAGAGGACGTGGCAGCAATATGCGCCTCAGCCTCTGAGGATCAGGAGAACCTGCCGCTACCTGACCTATTAGAACAGGACGACCAGGCAGAGCCCTCCACAGGTGTTCAGCTGGGGGAGCGGCTAAGCACCCAGGAGCGGGCTCAGGTACAAGAGTTGATCACGGCTAAACCTTCTCCAATTTACCTGGGTACACTCCGCTAGCCACTCACCGAGTTGAGACCCCCAGACAGCTACCTATGCGGCAGACCTCATATCGTATCCCTGAAGCAGTCAGGGAACATATGAGGAAAGAGATTGAGGAAATGTTGCAGCTAGGGGTTATTGAACATTCGGATAGTCCCTGGGCATCGCCGGTAGTGCTGGTACCCAAGAAGGATGGCACGACACGCTTTTGTGTAGACTACCGGAGGCTAAATGACAAAACGTGTCTGATGCTTACCCGATGCCCCGAATAGACGAGCTGCTGGACAAGATGGCACGAGGCCAGTATCTCACTACCATAGATTTGTGTAAAGGGTACTGGCAAATTCCATAAGCCGAAGATGCCATCCCCAAGTCGGCTTTTGTCACCCCGTTTGGCCTATACTAATTTCGAGTCATGCCATTCGGGATGAAAAACGCTCCGGCTACCTTTCAACGGACGATATCGCCATATATAGCCAGACATGGGCAGAGCATCTGCAACACATTGGAGCTGTTATTGACCGTGTCAGAGAGGCAGGGTTGACGCTGAAGCCTAGCAAGTGTCATATAGGGATGGCAGAGGTGCAGTACTTGGGACACCGGGTGGGGAGCGGCTAGCAAAAGCCCGAACCAGCAAAGATCGAGGCCGTAGCTAAGTGGCCTACACCTAGGACAAAAAAGTGCTGGCTTTCCTGGGCACGCCGGGGTACTACCGGCCAAACCCTTGACTACCTGGCCAAACCCTTGACTGACTTGACCCACAAAAACCTTCCTCCCCCCAGAGTGTGATCAGGCATTTAACCAACTCAAGACAGCTCTAACTAATGCACCTGTACTTGCTGCTCCTTATCCAGCTAAACGATTTCTTGTCCACACAGACGCTTCAATGTTTGGATTGGGAGCAGTGCTGAGCCAAGTTGGAGCAGATGGCAGAGAACATCCCATAGCGTATCTAAGCCGAAAACTATTACCCTGGGAAGTGAGCTACACCGCCATCGAGAAGGAATGCCTGGCCGTGGTGTGGGCCCTCAAAAGGTTATAGCCGTATCTATATGGACAACCTTTTTCCTTGCTCACAGATCACAACCCGTTGGTGTGGCTGAACCGTGTGGCTGGAGACAATGCCAGACTGCTGAGCTGGAGCTTGGCGCTGCAGCCTTTTGACTTTACCATTCATTACCGGCCAGGGAAACAAAACGGTAACGCCGACGGGTTATCTAGACAAACTGAGCTTGAAAAGTGATCTGTGGGCACTCCTCCGGACATCCCCAAGCCAATCCGTTGGGATCAGACTGTGTATGCCGGCTTGGTTCTGGGGGAGCATTGTGGCAAACCTAGCCACTTTTAGGTTACTGGACTGTATCTGCAAAAGGTTGTCTGTAATAGCCGCTGGACTGTTATATTTTAATGTCTGCCTGTACTGCTATGTCTTAGAGCATTCGTATGCTAGCAGCCGAAAGCCGCTAGCATTCATGTATTCGTTTCATGAACAGGGACTTTACTGGCTGTTCGTGAAACGAATGAACTACCACCCAGTAGCCCACACACAGAGGGTCGTGTGGCACCCATTGTTGCAATAGGTAATTAAGTACTTTCCTAGGTGCCTGTCGTTCGGCTACCGACCGCGCAGTGGTCGGCCATCTTTGATCCTTTGTTTCACTAGCGGTGTTTGGTCGTCGAGCGCGTGGAGCTGAAATCGGCTACTCGATGGCGCGAACACCGCTGGGCTTCCAGGCTGTTCGGGAGCTCCGGTCTTTCACTATTCTGGTTCCCCATCGGTGTTCGGTACTTTTAGGTGAACATAATGTTAAAGTATATTTCGTACGGCATTCGGTTATTTATGCTAGGATCTGAGCAGTATTCTCACAAAATGTACACTCAGACCCCAGCTATCTACCAAATGTCCATTTGTTTAAATAAAGTGAATAATGGCAAAGTTATGTATTTTAATGTAAAATGTCGGTTCTGCTGCACAGATGGATTACCCACTTAACGGTATATTCCAGTGGGAGTATCCCGCTCGTCCAGCAGTGCCTGATGGGAGCAAGGTCCCAGATTAAGTCCCCCATGTAGTCCCCTACTGTATAACCCCTGCAATGTCATTCAGGAAACCCCTTGCATGGGGACTTGCATAAATACTGTGACCTGTGAATAAAAGCTCAGTTGACTCCCAGAACTGTGTTTCGTCCGGTTACTGGGGGGATTTAGTATATTGCCTTACTTTTCAGTTCTTTATTTTGGATTACCTTCTGTACCAGCGGAGATCGTGGAATTGCAGCTCCGCTACAGTACCGATAACAGGAAACTATAATTACAAAGAATGCCCTCGTAAAACAATAATAAACTCAAACAAGGAGCTGTCTGTTGGCTCGATTGTATCTGCTTCTGACAATATAGTCCTTGTCACAGGATATTAGTTGAAGAATCTCAACAGCGTCTTTGTTGGGACACTGCTATGTCTTACGTTATCTTAACAGCATACGCATCTCACATGGAATACATAAAGAGGGGGATAGTGCAGCTCAATAGAACAAACCCAGTGTGTATATAAAAAGAGAATAAAATGTACTCACAAATAGCTTTCAATTCAGCTCTTAGTAAGATCTTAAAGTGGTATAATCCCTGCTTACGGATATAGCTTGTAAAGGATGTTCCTCCATATTTTCCAATGGATATATAGTAAAAGATAGAAATTAGGAGAATAGTGCTCTCTGTTTGTATTGGAATTGTGTTGGAATCAGCATGGGTGGTACAATCCCCACCTGGGATATGTAAGTAGATAAAATGCAGTGCTGTCAGCAGATATTTTCCAAAAATTATGAAAATAATCAAGGATAAAATGAAATAATAGTTTGATTGTTGGTAATACTTACATAGTTGCATATGGACACCTTTTCCAAGATTTTTGACAAAAGGGAGCAATGATATTAGCCGATAGTTAGAAACCAAAGTAATGTCAGCACTTTTATGGATAGGTACTACTCTCGCAGTCTTCTAAAGTATCACCATTTTCAGTGCTTCAAGCACTTTATGAAAGTGGATTTGATTACTATGAAGAAAAAAACGTTTTAATGAAGAGCGTGAATGCAGACTACTCTTTTGCAATTTTGTGTATATAGACAGGGCCGGCGCGTCTATAAGGCGGCTGCCTTAGGGCGCCCAAGCAGGGGGGGCGCAAAAATCTGAATCCCCAGCCACCGGCTAGGGATTCGGATTTTTATACAGCCGCCCGCAGCCTACCTCTCCTGCCTGGCTCTCTCCACAGACGGTCCGATCGGTCCGACGTCTGTGATGTGCCGCCCCCTCCTGATGATGTCAGGAGGGGCGCGACTTTCACCTCCCCCAGAGTCCCCTGCGGTCCGATGCTGGCAGAGACAGGCTCCCCCTGCTGGCTGGCTCCAATATGGCGGCGCCCATGTGAATTGCAGCGAGGGTGAATGAGACAGGGAGGAAAGGGAAGCAGACAGGCCCAGGTGGGCTCCAGTATGGCGGAGTGCAATTTCTCACAGTGAGTAGGGGGCCAGACTTCCGCTGCCCGCCCTCTCCCCCTGCCTCCATCTTGTCCAAGTCCTGCAGAAGGGACAGCAGACTTACCTGGCTGGAAGGAGAACAGTGACCTCTTCTGCGTGCTAGACTGCTCCCCATAGTGTCTGCAGACTGCAGTCTCCTCAGATCCACCTCACTATAGACCTGGCTGTCAGCACTTGAATGGGGTAAGTTTTTAAAGAAACATTATATTTAATTTTTGAATTATACTCTGTATCCCCTGTCAGGGCATTAAAGGACCAACTCTAGGCACCCAGACCACTTCAGCTTAATGAAGTGGTCTGGGTGCCAGGTCCAGCTAGGATTAACCCATTTTTTAATAAACATAGCCGTTTCAGAGAAACGGCTATGTTTATGAATGGGTTAAGCCTTCCCCCATTCCCTCTAGCGGCTGTCTCATTGACAGCCGCTAGAGGCGCTTTCATGCTTCTCACTGTGATTTTCACAGTGAGAGCATGCCAGCGTCCATAGGAAAGCATTATGAATGCTTTCCTATGCGACCGGCTGAATGCGCACGCAGCTCTTGCCGCGCGTGCGCATTCAGCCGACAGGGCGGAGAAGAGAAGGCAGAGAGCTCTCCGCCCAGTGCTGGAAAAAGGTAAGTTTTAACCCCTTTCCAGAGCCGGGCGGGAGGGGGTCCCTGAGGATTGGGGGCACCCTCAGGGCACTATAGTGCCAGGAAAACGAGTATGTTTTCCTGGCACTATAGTGGTCCTTTAAGGTGTCAGAGTGACATGGGGTTACAGGCTCCTACTCCTTGTCACTTTGTCCCCAAATCTCCTATTATCATTTGTCCCTCTGCATCCCATTTCTCACTCCTTTGTCACTGTGTCCCACAAGCCCCATTTCACTTGGTTCCTAATTGTTTAGTCTTGCTTCACTGTATCTGCTTAAAGGGATAGTGTAGTACTGTAGTAGCAGGAATACAAACCTGTATTCCTGGCACTACTGATCCCTCTGCCTCCCCCTTTAAATAAAGAGTTAAATCCCTTTATTTACTTACCTTATCTCAGCGTTGCGCCTAGCTGGGTCTAATGCGTATACGCAGCAAATGCTGTGCGCGCAACAAATGTCGAGCGCGCATTAGACCTCCCCATAGGAAATCATTGAATTAATGGTTTCCTATGGGGAAAAATTTGTCGCTGGAGGTCCTCATACAAGGCGTGAGGACGTCCAGCATCAGATAACAGACCAAAAGTCTGTTTCGATTCCACAAGCGCCCCCAGTGGCTTTCTGGTAGACAGCTACTGGGGCAGACTTAGTGCTGCAATGTAAACATTGCAGCACTACGTGCAAAGGGCAGTAATCCCATGCCTCTCTTAGCCTCTATGCCACTAATACCCTGTCACGCTAGTTACTCTGTCCCCAACCTGTGTCAGTCTTTCACCTTAATACCTTATCCCCCAATTCTTTGCCACTCTGTTCGCTGTATTCTCAGGGTGGGTAGGTTATTTAATGTTTATGTACTTTATACACAGCTAAGCTATTAATTCCACTGTGAAAATTGCAGTAAATGTGTGTGTGTGTGTGTGTGTTATTTATAAAAAAGAAAAAAAGCTACTTGCATACAATTCCAAATCCTTATGTACATTTAAATAACTGGAGGTTTTTTAGTATGAGTATTTTAGCTCATCTGCCTGTTAAAATTATATTAAATGTACATAGTGATTTATTGTCTGTATTGGGGATGCGTACTATGGTCATTAATACTGCCCAGGAAAAGTGAGAATTTGAGCGCATGGCTTAATTTAGTATATTTATGTCTGTAATTGTAGGTTGTTTTTTTTTTTACATTTATTTTTGTAAATGTTTAAGGATTTTGCATTGTAATCACAACACAAAACATGTCGGGAAATAGTACTTGTACTAGTGCAGGGCTCGACAAATGCTGGGACTAGACTAGGAATTTTGTCCTGACGCTTGGGTGTTTGTTAACCCATTCACCAGATGCGGCTGGCCGAGGGAGCATGGAGCAGTAATCTTCCTGCAGTTCTTGCTCTGTTTCTTCCCATGCTGGTTAGTGATGCATGCATCTGGAATGTGACGTCACTCTGGCCCCAGCATCACTAAACAGCAGGCAATGGAGCAGAGAAAGAAGGCAGGGAGAATAGAGAGTAGCCACACCGCATCCTAGTGAAAGAATCCACTCCAGCTCTCCCAAAGGTAGGGAGGCTGGGTGTGCTTAAAATAAATAAATAATAATTTGTGAGTGTATGACAAAATATGTGTGTCTTTAGGTTACCACCTCCGCCTCCCTCCCCCCCCTCATTTCTTGTAAGAAAGCATTGGAAGTTTATTGTAAATGCGCTGCAAAACGTTGCACTGCGACAATATACTCGTAAAGATGCACACTGTGCAGCACTGAACTAGGAATCACCTCTACTGGCCATCTGAGTGACTGTCACTAGAGGTGTTAATAGGCAGCAATGTAAACACTGCCTTTTCTCTGAAAAGGCAGTGTTTACATTTAAAGGCCTGCATGGGCAGGCTTTAGACACCAGAATATTAAGCTGTAGTGGTTCTGGTGACTATAGTGTCCCTTTAAAAATAGTTGGTTTTTTTTGGAAAACCTTGCTCCCAACTTTTTTAGCTGGCCCCTAGATCGCAAACAAATTTGTCAAGCCCTGCAACAAGCAGGTTTGAACTTTGAGGGATTATTGAGTTGGTGGAAAAGCAAAGCAGATACTCTGAGAGGAACACAATGAAAGGAAGGAACGGTTTGGACAAGGAAGGCCTGTTCTAGCTGCTGAAGAGAAGGAAAGAACCTGCATCAAGGAACATGACCAGAGCGAGAAAGGCAGGTTGAGCTATGGATGAAATTTCACTTTTCCTTATAATGTTATAATTCCTAATTGTGTGTGTGTGAAATTAAACATCATTCTTATTCTTTATATAGCTGAAAAAGTATATTCAAAATGCCGAAACTATTTAAGGAAAAGAAATCATCAGGGGCAGTGTTCAGACAAAGACGAGCAGAAAAAGAGAAAGCTGGGAAGCGGATGTCTGAAGCTTTAAAGGAGTACTTGACTTCTCACAAAAGGAGAAAGCAAGATACTACTACTGCATCAGAACCAGTTTCCAATGTTGCAAGCGAACCCGTGCAAATCGATATCGATGAATCTTCAACATCATTCAAAAAGCCCATCTCAGTCCAAGAGGTTGTTAATGTAGATGATGCAAATACTGGAAAAATACCAGAACAACAAGATGATGAGCAACCTTCCACATCATCACACTCTGTCTACCTTGAGAAGACTATTGACCCAGAAGAATCAAATGACGAAGAAGAAGAAAGAGAGGAACTGCAGCAGGAGGAACAATCTACTTCTTTGGCAATACTGGATTTGTCGGATCCAGCTAATTGGCCAGCTGTTCTCACCACCTCACTAAGGGATTCTCTTGTCAGGAAAGGGCCTGCAAAGCAAAAAACTAACTTCATTTTCCCCAAAGATGCAGCGAATAGACGTTTCACTAAAGCAAATTACAAGCGACGGCTGCCAAACGGAGAAGAAACCGTTAGAAATTGGCTGGTTTATTCTGTCAAATTGAACAAAGTATTTTGTTTTTGTTGTAAGCTATTTGCAACTAAAGTCACTACAAGTTTGACACGTGGAGGTTATAATGACTGGAAAAACTTATCTCAAAATCTTTCCATTCATGAAAAGTCTAACTCTCATCTTGTCGCTATAAGAGACTGGAATGAACTCTCGAGAAGATTTGGTTGTGGAAAAACGATAGATGCAGCTTCCCAGAGATTGTTGGCAAATGAAACACAACATTGGCAAGATGTTGTTAAGCGCCTTATAGGCATAGTAAAATATCTTGGTCGCCAGTGCTTGGCTTTCCGAGGTAGCAGAGATACATTATACAGTGACAATAATGGGAATTATCTGCAACTTGTGGAAATGCTGGCCACATTCGACACCGTTATGCAGGAACATCTGAAGAGAATAAAAAATAAGGACATTTTCCAACATTATTTGGGGAAAGACATTCAAAACGAACTCATCAGCCTTATAGCGAAAGAAATCACAAAACACATTCTGCAGTTGTTGAAAAATGCAAAGTATTATTCTATAATACTTGATTGCACACCAGACATTACATTAATTGAACAAATGACTATAATTGTTCGATTTGTGTCCATCAAGGAAGGCGAGTGTCCAACTGCTGAACCAGAGATCTGTATAGATGAAAAATTTCTAGGTTTTATCCAAATCCAAAGTTCAACTGGAGAAGGTTTAACTGAGGCAATTTTGTCTGAACTTGAAAAACTTAAGATCCCAGTTGGTGATATGAGAGGACAAGGATACGATAATGGATCCAATATGAAGGGCAAACACCAAGGTGTTCAGAAAAGAATCCTGGATTTAAACTCACGTGCCTTTTATATTCCCTGCAGCGCTCATACATTAAATCTAGTTGTGAATGATGCAGCCATGTCATGCAGGGATGCTGCAACCTTCTTTTCTATTGTACAGAAAATCTATGTGTTTTTGTCAGGATCCACAGTTCGGTGGAATGTCTTGAAGAAGCACATTGGCAGACTTACGCTTAAACCTTTGTCTGACACCAGATGGTCTTCAAGAATAGATGCTATTCGTCCATTTAGGTTCCAGGTTGGAGAAATTTTTGATGCTCTCTCTGAAATTTCAAGAGAGAACTCTCACACGGCAATGGCACAGTCTGATGCTGAATCTCTTTCAAAAGAACTGAATAACTTTAAATTTTTGTGTCTTATTGTGTTGTGGTACAACATCTTAAATAGAATAAACTTTGTTAGCAAACTTCTCCAAAGTAGAAGTATGTATCTCCCAGATGTTATAGATATTCTGGAATCCACAACCAATTATTTGAAGAATTATCATTCTGATAAAGGGTTTGAAGATTTACTGGAAGAGGCAAAAGACCTGTCATTAGAAATGGAAATAGATCCTGTGTTTCCTCCTTTTGTGCGACAAACTAAAAAAAAAAAGGATGTTTTGTTATGAAGCACCGGATGATCCGATTTGTGATCCTGCAAAAAAATTAAAAATCGAGTGCTTTTACAGCATTTTGGATGTATGTATTAATTCTCTTGATGAGAGATTTGGGCAAATTAAGCACCACAGCAAGCACTTCCAGTTTCTTTATAATATACAAAAACTTAAAGATGTACCAAGGGAAGCAGTTATGGAGTACTGTATAGACTTGCAGAATATTTTGACTGATGATAAATCAGGAGATGCTGACCTGGATGGAGCACAACTTTGTGAGGAACTTACAATATTGGCTCCTATCTTGAGGCCTACAGTGACACCCAGTCAGATTCTAGCATATGCACTTAAAAATGGCTTTGCTCCCAATGTGTCTATTGCCCTTCGCATATTGTTGACATTGCCGATATCTGTAGCCTCTGGGGAGCGAAGCTTTTCAAAGCTGAAGTTAATAAAGAATTATCTTCGGTCCTCTATGTCTCAAGAGAGATTGGTAGGACTTGCAATGATTTCCATTGAAAATCAGATTGCAAAAGAGATTGACTTTAAAACTCTGCTTCATGATTTTGTAACTGCGAAAGCAAGAAGGGTTAAGTTTTTGTAGGTTACCATTCTCACTTTGTTTGTGTGCAATATCTGTTAAAGCACTTTACACTTTAGGTGAATTTGCACTTGCAGAAACCTAAAGCGTACAGTTTTATTCATTATATAAAAGTTTTTATAGTATTTATATATGTTTGTTTTAAAGCACCTTGATACTAGTTGCACTACGTCATGCAGTTTGAGTAATAGTTACTGCAGTTTACAGGCAGTTGAATGCATTGTTATTTATTTTTGTTTTTGTTGAATAAATGTTAGTAAAATACACTTTACAAAACCACAAATTTGTTCTTATTTTTCTCTCTAAAAAAAAAAAAAAAAATGTATATGGGGGTGTGGAGGCAAAATGCTCCTTCGCCTGTGTAGACAAAATTCCTTGCACCTGCCCTGTATATAGATGTGACTACAGTTTGGCACAAAGCATTAAGCATAGTTACATAATTAGTTACATAGGCTGAAAAGAGACAAGTTCAGCCTTCCCCCATTTGTTTTTTGCTGTTGATCCAAAAAAAGGCAAAAACACAGTTTGAAGCACTTCAAATTTTGCAACAAACTAGGAAAAAAATTCCCTCTTACCCCAGAATGGCAGTCAGATTTATCCTTGGATCAAGAAGCTATTATCCTACATCGAAAAATGATATAATTGAATATTTAGTTTTTGCAAGTATGCATGTAGTTGCTGTTTAAACATCTGTACGGACTCTGATAAAACCACTTCTACAGGCCGAGAATTCCATATCCTTATTGTTCTTATGGTAAAAAAACAACAACTTTCCTTTGCCTTAGACTAAATCTTCTTTCTTCCAGTCTGTGACGAACCGCCTGGCGTTCTGACCAGGTACCTCCGTCAATCGCTGCTTCCTAGTGCTTGCGAGTACCATAAGCACCGCATTGGAACACCATAACCACCGTAAACCTCATGAACCACCGCAGCTTGGTTGGGGTCTCCACCCACTCAGGACCCAAGACCAGGATCCAGCTTCTAGTGGGTAGGCCTCTCCTAGTCCGGAGAGTGTAGCAGGAACAGCTCTTAGAAGATACTCAGGGGAGTATTGTGATATAGCAATCCCCAGAGTGTATGTAGTTCTCCAATCCCCCAAACATGAGCCAAGACTTCATGAAGGGGTAAAGCATTCTGTTTAATGGAAGCCACAGCTGGCCTTTTATGCAAGTCCCCAAGCAAGGTGTACGCCCACATGGACCTTGTTGGGGACAGGGACACAAAGCTTACAAACCAATCAGAACAGTAATTAAATGTACGACACTCCCACATACAATACAATAAGCCTTCCCCTTTACTTAGATAATTGAGTTTAGTATAGTGCTTGACTCAATTATCACCTAACACAAAAAACACACATTTCTAAAAAGTCCCAAAAGTACCTCAAAACACATAACATCCCCTGATAGCCATGATCTGGGTGACCAACAAATCCAAAAATCACCCAGATCAGTTGAGGGGTTCAAATTTCATGGA
The DNA here is from genome assembly GCA_933207985.1 of Pelobates cultripes. Taxonomy (NCBI): domain Eukaryota; kingdom Metazoa; phylum Chordata; class Amphibia; order Anura; family Pelobatidae; genus Pelobates; species Pelobates cultripes. The sequence continues at coordinate 147,024,860 of OW240919.1, forward strand.
AGTCTTATTTTTTTCAGTCTCTCTGTCTGGAGTACAAAAGTACATACTTCACATGAATAGAGCCTTTTAAAGTATTTTAGCCAGGTGTATTGCAGGGCCATAGTCACAGGATAAGAGGCGGCCAGCAGGCTTCTCTAAGAACCAGTGATGAGGTTACTTTCGTCACACAGTCTAAATGCATGACTTTGTGTCCTATGTAAAGTCCTGTTTGTGAATAGATTTCCACACAATGGTTTGTATTGGCCCCAGATATATTTGTATAATGTTATCATATACCCATCATGCATGTTTCACAAATGGAAAAGTTAAACTTTCCTGGCTGAGGCAGGAAAGGGAATGTTCCTTCTTTTAAGTTCAGCTGCGATTTTTGGAATTGTCCAAGATCTGTAGTTGATTGCACGGCTGGTTACAACGATATGTCTCGTCTGAGAATTAGATCTGGTCAGGGTGTTGGTAAGCGACAGGTCATTGCCTTGAAGCATTAGACATGCTATGGACGTGAAGGAAATTACTTGGTTATTATGATATCCTGATAAAGTAACCCAGCTCACTAGTTTTAATGCCAAGAGGCAAAATTATATTACTTCAACTAATTGGTGACAGGTGACACCCTAACTAGTTGTCAAGCAACTTGAGAGCCTCTACCTATGATTTGTGGGGGCTTTTTAATGCCACTGACGTAAGTGGCAGGATGTTGGCCTCTCGGTGACATTTACAAGGTTTAAGATAGATTGGCCGTGACACCATGCAAGGCACTAACTATGCGTTGGGCCGTTGGGCTTGTACCTCCGAGTAGGAGGATAGGAGTTGGCCTTGCGAGACCACTCAATTAAGGCAAAGAGGCCTGTGAAGAATTTCCTAGTTGGCGAGGATTACTATTGGTTACTTCACATTTTGCAAGGGTTGAAAAGTAAATATATGGTTTATTTTTTATTTTTTTTATGACGTACCTTGCTAGTGCTCGAGGCTTCAATTGTTCTTAGACCTAAACGAAAATGAACGACTTTTTTATTTTTTATTTTTTATTTATAATTCAAGATAGAAATGTAAGAAGACACCACACGTACCAAATTATTTGTATTTATTAAATAAGTTAAAATCGTAGTAACCCCATGAATCATTTTTTTAGACAGTAACATTGTGAGATTATAAACAGAACTGAACGGGAAAATTTTTAATGAGAAATGAAAGTTACTGACCAGATTTAAAAAACTATTTTTAGGCTGCAATGGACAGCTTGGACTTGTCCTTGGGGTGTGTAATAATCCTGCATATTTAATTATGGTGGGAAGCAAAAGCGGGAAAACATATATATTTTTTAAACCTTGACTAAGATTATTGAGACGTACATTAATTTTTTGAGAAATTCATTTAAATTTCCTATTTAAACTAGTAGTGATGAATAATATGATACCGATATATTCTGAAATGTTAAACATTTTTATTTAGCTAGAGAATCTTCCCCCGAGATACTCTGGTGTCATTCAGTATATTTAGAGTATAAGAAGAATTCACCTAGATAATAGCCGAACAGTAATGCATGATATCCATTACTGGATCCATTACTGAATTGTCATAGTGTTAATATAGGAAGCAAACGAATATCAATTCCTGGGAAAGAAAATTACACGAACGGGAAACTTTCATATGAATTAGTGTTCGTAAAATTTTGCGTGAACAGCATTGAACCTAACAATTATGTGAAATAGCCTAGGTAAACTACACAAAATAATGTACGAATGCTGTTCGTATGCTTTCACCCACACAAATGGAGTATCTTGTAGAACATAAAGACGAACATAGTAGATTAAAAGGGGAATACCCCTCTTTACACAAACTGAGTATTTATACGAACGGAGAATACAAACGAATTGTATGCTACAACGTACGAAATTAATTGTGTTTGTATACCGAACTACTTACAGTTTGTAGAATTAAATGTTGCTAAGGTTGTGTTCATATGAAGAGCCGCGTTCGTTTTTTAAATACTCACAAAATTTGCACAAAAGCAAAATTAATAGATGTGTTCGGGGGGACTGTCAGCAGTCGGAATTGACGTCAGGGTCTCTGTGAACCAGAAGCAAAACAGCAGAACTTCAGAAAATGGCGATGACAGGTAAGCAGGGGTTACTTCTGTTAGCTGCACTGTCTTATTAGCTATTTCTGTTATATCTATACATAAATAAAAAATATTTTTAAAAAGTATATATATATATATATATATATATATTTATATATATAAAAAGTAAAACTTTGACACCCTAAAACCTGTACCGGCACTCCTGGATTTTATATATATAAAAAGTAAAAATCTTCTGCACTCCTACCTCCAGCGAAGGTATGTCCTGATGAAAGTTCCAAGCTAGGAACTGGGACATTGACTGACTTGTCACAATAAATCGTTGTACTGTACAAATCCAGGAGTGCCGGTATTTATCTACTTTTATATATATATATACATATATATATATATATATATATTTCAATTTTACATGTATATTATTTATGTAATCTTTTTACCTAATTAAAGGATCACTATAGGGTCAGGAACACAAACATGTATTACTGACCCTATAGTGTTTAACCCACCATTTGGGTGGCTTGCCCCCTCTTAGCCCCCGTATAACAGTTTAAAACTCACCTTATCTCCAGCGCCCAGTCTCCCTGCATGTGTAAAATAAAAAAAAGTTAATGTTAATAAAAATATATTATATATATATATCTATATAATATATGTCTGTATATCTTATATATATATATATATAGTCATACTAGGTGTATTTTTATATTACACTATTAATATATTAATATAAAAATACACTTATAATTAAATTAAACACGTATATATAATAACTACAAATAATAAGTAAATTAAAAAATGTAAAATAAATTTTTTTAATTATATATATATATAAAATTTTATTCTAACTGTATTTTGATATTAATATATATATACATATATATATATATCAAAATATACTTAGAATGAACATATATATATATATATATATATGTATATATATCAATAAATAAAAATAATACAAAATTACATAAATAATTTCATAAATATACACGTAGACTTCAAATATATAAATATGCATATATATTTAAATTCTAAGTGCGTATTTATGTAATATTGTTACAAAATCAAGTAATTTTATTGATTGCAATTTGAGGGACCTGTCTGACAACCCAGGCCAAAAGTCCAGAGAATTTAATTTGCTAGCACTGTTTTTAACCCTGTAACTTTCTATGACACCCTTAAAACCTGTACATGGGGGTACTGTTTAACTTCGCTATACACAAATATTAGTGTTTCAAAACAGTAAAACATATCACAGCGATGATATTTTTTTGCATTTTTCAGACACAAATGGCACTTTCACTGATGATATAATTGTTGAACCATTGCTTTACATCTGTTGCTGAATATATTGTGTAACAATATTTTAGCCTGCAGTTCCTCATACTGTATTGCTATAATATGATACATTTTATATGTATATCCAAACTAGATAGTAAGTATATCATATATCACTTGGTACAGGTGCCAGTTATTCTGCTTCATAGCAGTAATTAAGACACTTGCACTGCACATTTCTGTTCCAGATATATCTTATCTTTTATCTCTTATCTTTTATCTTTAATTTTATTTTCACCATTTTTTACTTATTTTATTTTTTCGTTCTTATTTTTATTTTTATTTTATTTTTATTTTTTACTCTTTCACATTTTTATTCATCCATTCATTAATGTATCCATTTATACTGTTTTTACTCTGATATCTAGATTCCCCTTAAAGGTACAGCACCACTATTAGTATATCTTCTTTTATAGGCATTCACGCATTTGAATCCATATTCTAGGCTAGCTCCTGGTATTTTTAGACACCTCTGGTGTCTCTTTCTAGTTATCCGATTACACGATATACCTGAAGATATAGTTTCCAACAGAGGTTCACAATTTGTTTCTCGGTTCTGGAGGGCATTTTGTAACCAATTGGGTATTCATCTTAATCTTTCTTCTTCATACCATCCTCAATCTAACAGTGTTACCGAAAGGATGAATCAATCACTTGAACAATACATACACTGCTTTACTACTGATCAAAAAATGATTATTCTAACTGTATTTTGAGATATATATATATATAATTTCATTCTAAGTGTATATATATATATATATATATATATGTCCATATACATAATTACATAAATAATTTCATAAATATACACGTAGACTTCAAATATATAAATATCTATATTTAAATTATATATGTTGTGTGTGTGTGTGTGTGTATATATATATATATATATATATATTTAAATTATATGTGCATACTTATGTAATATTTTTACATAATTAGGTAATTTTATAGATTGCAATTTGGGGGACCTGCCAGACAACCCAGGCCAAAAGTCCAGAGAATTATCCTGATGAAAGTCCCGGATGGGGACTGAAATGCTGATCGAATTTGAATGTATCTTCAATAAAGACTGAACGTTTAAATTCTACCGTAGAGTTATATATCTCTACCTAAACAAACATGGGAAAATTTACATATATTCATATATTTACATATATTCCTGCGAAATCAGACTAATTATACACATTTTAGAAGATACATTAGATAGGCTTACCTACAGTAAATGTGTCTTCACAGTAATTACCACAACTCACAAAGGGGGGCTGGGTCAAGGTTGGGAAGCTCTCTTGAATTGCACAGAGCTTCCTGCAGTCCACTTCACTCTAAAGTACTGGTACAAGGTACACTAGCCCAAATTAGGATTTGCCATTTCCCTTCTATATAGTTTTTTATTTTTTTCTTTCATCTTGTTTTGGGGACCATGTGGGTGTCCTCATTAATATAATTTATTTTTCACCTTCCCTACCCAAGCTGACAGTTCCTATACCCCTCCCCTCTACTTCATGTCATTGAGCACAAGTTATTTGGTTGTCCATTACACCAAGGCTGTAGGAATCCAACTGCAAAGCTTGACCCCATTAGGCTACAACAGGACCAGCAAACCCAGATACTCTTGGGCCTTTAAAGTATGTTGGTTTACTCACATAATGGATGTTACACCCCAATGAAGAGATACTCCCTGTTTAGAGACCTAAACCACATATCAGCAAATGTAGTGATATGCGGAAACACATTTTATGACTGATGCACATCCAGGGGATTCCGACATCACTTTCACACCACTACCAGCAACAAAACTAAATGAGATTCCATCCTTATTGTCAAAAGAATAGCCTTTACAGTTGTAACGGAACCGCTGGCACCCCGACAAGGTACCTTCCGCCGACGGATGCTCCTAGTGCTTTCCGAGGACTCCAAGCACTCTGCCTGACACCATACCCACTGCAGACCCCACGAACCGCCGCAGCTTGGTTGGGGTCTCGCCGTCTCCACCCACTCTGGACCCAGGACCAGGGTCCAGCTTCCAGCAGGTCGATCTCTCTTTGAATTCCAGAGAGCAGGAACAGGAACAAGCTCTTAACAGAGCTTAGTGATTATACCCTGGGGAGTATAGTGATTATAGCAATCCCCAGAGTGTAGTTTCTCCAATCCCCCAAACATGAGCCGAAACTTCATGAAGGTACAAGATGATCTGCTTTTTAATTACCACATACTGGCTTTTATGCAAGTCCCCATGCAAGGGGACATCCCACAGAGTGGGACACAGTACAACCAATTGCACAATGGTTACATCCCACACATCTCCTCCCCTTAGCCTGAGAGGTAACCCAATTATCCATACATTTTAAAACACACTTTTTACCCAACTTTCATAACTCTAAAACTATACATCACATTCACATAAAATTACATATTCACAATCAATCCATTCAGGGGAACAACATATTAAAAAATGTCATGAACCAGACCAGTCGTTCAGAAGTTAGCACAAGTATCTTTTGGGGCCTGGCTGGCAGCATGGCTATCTGGCCCAAACTGGTTTCAGAGTCTTCTATCCTGGAGATAATTGAGAAGTAATGCAATTATCTCCAAGGACAGAGGCAAAACTCCATTAGCCACATGGCAGACAAAGGACAACAAAAGACATAAAAATACATACTGTTACATTTATCACATAGAACCTACACATTTACAATTTACCGAACACATAATAGCATATATAATATTGCAGACTGCCTGAATGCAATCTGCTACACAGTCTTAAAGGGACATTGTTCCTAAAAGTCATAATATGTCCAGGGATGGTTTTTAAAGGGCCAGCAGCAGCACCATACAAATCCAATATGCCCAAATATTGTACTTGAAGGGCCAAATAACCCAGGGCCATAGTCATGAGGCAAGAGGCTGGCAATCAGGCTCCTCCAACAGCCAGGGGAAAATCCTGTGACAAAAGGCGTTTCGTCACAACAGTAAACTAAAAAATATCCAGAGGGTAGGTTCTTGCTCCTAAACTGTCAACTTAATAACGTTAACTATACTATTATTAAAGGAAAACTCCAGTGCCAGGAAAACAATCCATTTTCCTGGCACTGCAGGTACCCTCTCACTCCCACCTACCATCCCAGGCAGTGGTTTCGGGTCGGCGTCGCTCCTCCCAGTAATCACGTCAGCCGTGGGCGAGACTGATTCCGCCCGCTGGCTGAGGAAACTCCTACTACAAGTTGAACATGAACAATATGCAAGCCATGGGTATGGGAATACTTCCAGGCGTACTCTCTAATCTCAAGGAAACCTTTGAGTATAATATCAGAACTGATTACTTAAATTTCCTTGGGATAACACTTTCAAAGAATCACAAAGATAGAAGATAGGTTCCAATACAACTATGCAAAAATTGCCAAAGATATAACAGATATCCTTATTATGGGAAGGTACATTTATATCTTGGCTAGGGAACATAGCCATTAAAATGTCCATTCCACAACTAATGTACTTATTGAGAACATTACAGATTCCTCTACCGAGGGAATATTTAAATTTGCTTCAGTTTTTACTTAAATTTGTCTGGCAAAACAAGAAAATTAGGGTGGCATCTAGAATACTTCATAGACCAGTTGGGAAGGGGGGCCTAAGTCTCCAATGTGTACTATAGAGCAGTCACTCTTAACTGGTCATATGAAATGATGACGCATACATAACTCAACCCAAGTATCACGGTTGTGTCATGATTTTGTGCAGGTCAGGGAGGAAAAACAATATGTAGCCAAAGTCCAGTTTAGAAATAAAGTAGGGTTGAATCGGATGAATCAAGATGGTTGCAGATAAGTAAGGGTGGAGCAGGTTGTCAGGATTCAGTTGAGTTAGGAACAGGTCTTTATCAGATTATAACAAATCTCAGAGCCAGGAGCAGAGCACAACTTCTCTCACTCAATGTAAACACCCTGTTGTGAGCAGGGTGTAGCCGTATGAAGCATCTTCATTAGTCCAGGCAGGTGAGGATGATAAGGTGACTGAGGAGACTAGTGACTAGGGAGGCCACTAGAGGTGAGAAACAAGTATTGCATGAAATAAACAGAATAATAACTTGGTTGTCAGGATAGGGTCATGACAGTCGTGTGATAACCCAACACTCAGTATGTGAACCCAAAGAAAACCCAAGCATATATTACCGTACCTTAGAATGGTCGGATTTAACGAAGTAGAAAAGAGTAGTCAGAGGATAGCCAAAAATCAGAATACCAGCGATCAGGAGAACAATACCAGAATAGTCAGGTCAGGATACCAGATATCAGGAGGTCAAAATACAAGCCGAGTCAGGGAACCAAAAATCAGGAATGTCAAAAGCCAAGCCGGGTCAGTACACAGAAACAACAGTAAATATGCAAGGAGAATCAAAGAGCACTAAGGGGAACACAAGTAACCACAACAGGACAAGGAACAAGGCAAAAGGCACCCCTTTTATAAGGGAGCATCTTTTGCTTTAAGGCCACGCCCCCAAAATGTTCTGGGCTGGTATTAATGATGTGGGACTGAGTCAATGACATCATAAAAAGGGGTGTGACTCCAGCATCTGGCATGGGACATGCTGAACTTGTTGGAAGAGGAGTCTGCCCTGGATCTTACACCACGTGGGTGTGATGGAATAAGGTAGAGATCGGTAGAGATCGTGACACCAAGACCCTTGACATGCCATGTGAAAGACATGTGGGATAGAATAGGGTCCAGAGCAGGGGTAGGCAACCTTTGGCACTCCAGATGTTGTAAACAACATATGGAATACTTGTTTTTTTGTCACACTGACCCATGTATTATAAATCACATTGTTGTCTGTCTTATCTTGCTGGAAAAGAAAAAGAAAGAAAGAAGGAAAGAAGGAAAGAAGGAAAGAAGGAAGGAAAGAAAGAAGGAAAGAAGGAAGGAAAGAAGGAAGGAAGGAAGGAAGGAAGGAAAGAAGGAAAGAAAGAAAGAAAGAAAGAAAGAAAGAAAGATTGATTTCATCCATAAATCTGCTGGCAATTTATTTGGCACAACGTTTGACATTTTATGCTCTATAAAGTAAAACCATCACCTTTTTGGATATTACACTAATGGATTAAACACTTCCATATGTTGTGTTTGCTTTTAACCCCTTAAGGACCAAACTTCTGGAATAAAAGGGAATCATGACATGTCACACATGTCATGTGTCCTTAAGGGGTTAAATTAAAAAACTTTAGCAAATTCCCCACCTGGCACAATCAGGGCACATGTTACACAGCAGAGGAAACAGAAATATTGCTTTATTATTTCTATTCCTCTTTCTGTATTGCCTGAAAAGTACAAAGTCGCTCATAACAATGACTGGCAGTAAGCCATGAGAAGGTAAGTAATTACAGGATTGGTGGATTTCTGCACATAATTTTATTTTTTCACACCTAACAAATACATGTGTTAAATACATGAGAAAGGTAGATGTGTCCTATATGGCAGGGGATTTTGCATTTGCTGGCTCATTTTATTTATTTATTGCAAAGAATCAAGGAATAAGAGGAAGTCATCATAATCCCCAAAAATATTATTATTTTTCTAAATCTCAACCCCACATGAGACAGAACATGTAGCAGAGATATCTCCACAGAAATAATATAATTTCAAGTTAATTTAAAAGTATTTAAAGTGTTCTACTTCAACACAAGGGAAATGCATTGTAGTTAAAGGAACATCCTGTCTCAATGAAATTGTTAGGAAGCCTGGCATCCTGGGCAATGTTTAAACCTACAGTTTAACCACTTTCTCCTCTTTTGTACCCGCTCTCAGTCTATTCCTTGGGAGCGGGTACCAAAGTCATTGTTTCCCTATCAGCACTCTCATTTGCAATGGGTGTGTCAGTCTCTGCCTAAGCCAATACAAGGAGTGGCAAGGAGAAGAGATAGGAGGAAGAACGGCACTCGAGGACAAAACATGTAAAACAGTTTGAAATGGTTTAAAACTGTGAGGCACCCATGGATTCCAGGTCCAATGACAATTTAAGATTAAGTTGTTCTAGAGCTGCATCTCTTTAACTTATTTACTTGTTAAACCAATATGTTGCATGAAATGAAAACAATCTCTGACTGGAAACATATAATTAATATATAATGTTTGATATATGATGAAAGTGTATATAAAGTATATGTAACTAATTATTTAATTCTAGAAAAATAACACTTTTCAAATTACAAAATTCAGAGAAGACTTCTCCAATTTCAGTTTAGTTAAGGTTTTACAATTTTTGCTTAAATTATGCTATTTGGCTGTTAATTCAGTACATTTTGATATTTATATATACCCCATAACATTTTATTAGGAAGATTACATGTATTTCTTTGTAATTTCTGATAAATTAATTTTATGTCTGACATGTTTTTGCTTACAGGTTAATATAGACCACAAAACCAGAGATATAATTTCCCAGAACATCTCACAACCAACATCTAGCTGTTTTGATGATGCTCAAAAACTTATCTTGTGTCTCATGGCAAAGGACTCTTTCCCTCGGTTCCTACGATCTGATAACTACAAAGATCTGTTAAAGAAGCAACAGAATAATGGACAGAAAAAATGGCTACCTTTTTGATTTTAAAGAAATATAATTTCCTATAAACCCATGTCATTTGCCAATGTCCCATTGCTGACTATTAAAAAAAAAATCTATATTGGGCATTACAAAAATTCAGACAAAATAAGATTTTATTGGACTGTCCTTTTATTGGAGCAAGCCTTAATATCATAATGCTACACTTATCTATTCAAGTAATTTAACCTCTCAAATAAAAATAAAAATTTAAAAAATCACAAACAAATACATTGTTATGAGAAAAATAAACTTGTAAACTTTGACCAAAATTAAGATTTTAGATTAGCTTGAATGGCCCAAATCATGTGCATTATTACAAAGATACTCATTCTCAGCTCTTATTACCGAAGCAAAAATAATCGAACTATAAGACAACCTTCAGAGATGTCAGCAGAAACTCCATGGAACTTCAATTACATAAATTTTGTCCAACTTGGGCATGTAATGTGCACATGCTGCTTGTACAATTTATAATGATCGCTCTCTTCCCAGGAGAGCTAGCTGAGTAAGCGGCTGCACACATTCATGGTCAGGGCAGTCTCAAACAAACAAAGGAATGGCTGCCATTAAGTTATATAGCAGCCATACCACTGTATTATGAGTGGAACTGCAGCTGATGGATATGTCCTGATAGAGGCTTATCTAAACTATGTAGTTTCGGTATCTTGTAAGGTTAGGTTAGCATCTTTATTCATTTATTTTGCATCTTTTAATGGATTAAAATACAGGGTCCTTTTACACCTTTGCATAGCTAAAAAAAAAAAAAAAAAAGACTATTTGGTGTACATTTCTCAACTTTGATTTTAATTTCACAGCAATTAATTAACTGAACTACTTGACTGTTTATTTGACCATTCTATATGTCTACAAAGCATTGCATAAGTATCTGAGTTGTGGCATATGTAGAAATACGTGTGAGTGTAGATGTAGATGTTTGTCTCTGAATCCATGTTTGCAAATGTGTATATGTGTTTGTGCAAATATATATGTCCATTTTCCAAAGATATAATCTGGCATAAAATCCAGCAGTATCCTCAGAGTCGGATGCCGGATGTCCCATTAGGCAGAGAAGGTCCTCCTCCTTATCTCGTCTCCTGTGTCTGCTAGTAGACATGTGCAATTTGTTTCGGTCCGAATGTGAATTCAGACAAATTTCAGTCTATTCGGACATTCGGGTACTTCCGAATGTCCGAATAGATGAATTGCCGAAGTCCCAAAGTTCCGAAATTACTGAAATTCCAGCGTGTCGAAGTGCCTATGGCTGCTCACGGTTAAAAAAAAACCAAAACAAAACCTCCCCCCCTCCCAAGCACCCACCCGTGCCGCACGAGTGTGGGCTTCTAACCTGAAGGGGGGACCTATTGCCCCCCAACCCCCACCCCTGAATGGTGGGTGGGGGCCGTAAAGTAAAATAAGGGGGGACCTAATGTCCTCCCTCCCTAAATAAAAATTTACCTCCCCCCAGGTGACCCAAACCCCTAGTCACCCACCTCCCAAAAAAAACCTAACCCCTACCTACCCCCCTCACCCTAAAAATAATGAGGGGGGACCATTAACTAAGTACCTGTAAAAAAAAACTTACCATTTGATGTTTTCTTTCTTCTAAAATCTTCTTTTTTCAGCCCCAAAAAAGGCCAAATAAAAATCCATAATAACCGATGCACTTAAAAAAAAAAAAAACGAGCGCAAATAAAAAAATAATCCTTCTTCACCCATGGAGGGCTCCACACAAACTGAGCTCTGCAGGGCAGGGGAAGGCTTATAAAGCCTTGCACCGCCCTGCAATTAGGTTCAGAGCACTCTGATCGGTGGGTTTAAGCCATCCAATCAGAGTGCTCTGACAGGTAAATGAAGAGACTGACAGGTAAGTCTCTACATTTATCTGTCACAGCACTCTGATTGGTTGGCTTGAAATCCACCAATCAGAGTGCTCTATGTCATTTTACACAGCGTGGGAAAGTTCTTTGGAATTTTCCCATGCTGTGTAATTTGACTCATAACTCTCTGATTGGTGGATTGAAAGTATATCCAGTCAGGTCCATAAATATTGGGACATCGACACAATTCTAATCTTTTTGGCTCTATACAGCACCACAAAGGATTTTAAATGAAATGAAGAAGATGTGCTTTAACTGCAGACTTTCAGCTTTAATTTGAGGGTATTTACATCCAAATCAGGTGAATGGTGTAGGAATTACAACAGTTTGTATATGTGCCTCCCACTTTTTAAGGGACCAAAAGTAATGGGACAATTGGCTGCTCAGCTGTTCCATGGCCAGGTGTGTGTTATGCCCTCATTATCCCATTTACAAGGAGCAGATAAAAGGTCCAGAGTTAATTTCAAATGTGTTATTTGCATTTGGAATCTGTTGCTGTCAAATCTCAATATGAGATACAAAGAGCTGTCACTATCAGTGAAGCAAGCCATCATTAGGCTGAAAAAACAAAACAAACCCATCAGAGACATAGCAAAAACATTAGGTATGGCCAAATCAACTGTTTACAACATCCCTAAAAAGAAAAAACGCACCGGTGAGCTCAGCAACACCAAAATACCCGGAAGACCATGGAAAACAACTTTGGTGGATGACCGAAGAATTCTTTCCATGATGAAGAAAATACCATTCACAACAATTGGCCAGATCAAGAACACTCTCCAGGAGGTAGGTGTATGTGTGTCAAAGTCAACAATCAAGAGAAGACTTCACCAGAGTGAATACAGAGGGTTCACCACAAGATGTAAACCATTGGTGAGCCTCAAAAACAGGAAGGCCAGATAAGAGTTTGCCAAACAACATCTAAAAAAGCCTTCACAGTTCTATGGACAGATGAGACCAAGATCAACTTGTACCAGAGTGATGGGAAGAGAACAGTATGGAGAAGGAAAGGAACTGCTCATGATCCAAAGCATACCACCTCATCAGTGAAGCATGGTGGTGCCAAAAAGATTAGAATTGTGTCGATGTCCCAATATTTATGGACCTGACTATATATATATATATATATATATATATAACGCAACAAATGTAGCTGTACTCACGATCTGTAGAGAAAATCTTCAATTCTTTATTAATTCATGTTAAAATTAGGATCGACGTTTCAGTCCCCCTCGTGGACTTTCCTCAGGATCAAAACATCTATATGTAATATATATATAATTTCATGCTGTAAAATTAGAGAGCGCAAACTAAAGTATAAATATTAAACGTAAATAATACAAAATGGCTTTTAGCCTATATTGAGCATCTGAAGCACGTAAAGTATTCTCTCATAAACCCAAAACGAATATTCAATGAAAAAAGGTAAGTGTCAGCGCTACATTAGATTTAGACCAATTAGCTATTTGGCAAGTCTACTTATACTATGTGGAATCACCAAGACTGTATATGCGTCAATTATTACAATAAAAATCAATTGATACCATCTGATTTGTCCATTGATCTTATACAATAATATAGTGAAAAATAAAAAGTCAATGGCATGTGCCACAATCATAAGTGTCCCAACTTCAGAATAAAAAACTTAAAATGTTTCGGGTTCCTGGGATGCTTGATGGGGTGATATTGAGTGTCACACAGAGATACTTCAAGGGTCCGAACCTTAAAGGAGACACAGAACAAGCTACATAGCGTAATTCTGCGTTTATTAATAAAAAACAGTCAGTACAATATAGAAACCCCCTCCCCCCGAAAAGGACCCTTACATTTGATAGTTGTGGAACTTGTTTCCAAGAAACCACAATAAACACTTTGTAATAGCAAGTAACGATACCGTCCAATGCTCCTATTCCCTAAATCTCGGCTGAATGTTCAAAAGCCAGATGACAGGTGAAAATGCTGGGGAAACGCTCAAGAGACGGACCGCTGCTGTTAGAGAGATGAAGCAATGAATGGCCGCTTGCACATCAATGCGTTTCTCCCATCTTCGCCGGATTTCTCAAGATAGTGTGGCGGCCATTCAAAACGCTCTTTTATGTTGTTCCATTAATCATTCATAAAAAAGCCAAATCAACTAAGTAGTTATATTAAGGTATTGCCAAAATATAAAACTGCAACAATGTTGCTATTAGAAAAAAAGGGATCGTTCTTCATATTATATATATGTACATACAAAGTATACAAATACAATATATATATATATAAAAAATATAACAATAAAAAAATACAAATACACACATAAATTCATAGCACATGCCTTAAAAGAAGCTTCAGCGATGTATCTGTATTCCTATTTATAAACCGTAGCTCCCAATACTATAATCCACTTAAGCTTGTACAGGCTAACAGCATAGCAAAAATATATATTTTGAGTCCGCACAAATCTCATCAGCACTTGTTAACTAAAGCTATTCCTTACATAAAATTAGTACTGATGTCGATAAATAATAATACCAATTGTTGAATTGCCAGTAATTATCAAATGACCAGTTAACGTACAAGTAACTATAATAATGCTGATGAGAACCTATGTTTGCTAGCCTCTTTCTAAAAAGAAAGAGAAAAAGAAACAAACTTCTTTCTATCTGTATCAATTTTAAACAGATAAGTTTAGTCTGTTTCAATTCTAAATATATTAAAAAGCCATTTCACACTAAATACTCAAATTAAGAAAGACAATCAAAATTCTGAATATAACTAAATGGATAATGAATAAAATATAAAATCCGGGGCGTGGCCTGACTGTGAAGCTGTGCAGACGCACAAACCAAGAGCTCCCGGGCCTAGGGCCAATTATTGACTAAATCTGGGGGCAAACTAAATAACCCTGAACCCCAATTTTCCACAACTTGTTCTGCAGACACTGGCGAACAGGGAGATACCTCACATGCCCAGAAAACCCGCCGGAATGACCAAGCTGAGGCCTGGGGCCTATACCAACCAGGGCAAGGGAGAGGCGGCCGCTCTCCCAGCCCATAAACACACGCAGCAAATGGCTACCCCCCCCCTAGGACCGGTGGGGGTTATCCCGGTCCCAATCATCTCGACTGGCAAGCCCCAGCGGACCCTAAAAGCGAACCTCAGCCCAATCCACACACCAATCTTGCAGGCAGCCCACCACACAAAACACTCCCTCACTACCCACCTGGATGAGTTGTTTGAGGCCTTCTGGGCATGGATAGCGGCCCGACACGAGGCAGAGCAATCAAAGCTGCAGGTGAACGGAAGCACAGAGGTCCAACAAGGCGACATCGACCGGAGAGGGACCAGGCTGCCTTCGGGCAAAGCCGTGAAAAAACAGCCAAAGAATCTCCATACCAGCCCATCCGAGCTGAGAGCCACCAGGGGATTAACCCCAGAGCATCGACCACGCAGACGGAGACCCACCTACCAACGATGGTACGCCACCAACACCAGGGTCTCCAGACCAGCCCCTAAAGGGAAGGACCCGGCCTTCAAAAATCCCCGAGTCCTTGGTCACAGGATGCCGGTCCTGCTACAAGCCCGGAGCGAGAAGGCGCCACCGGTCAGCTCCTGGCCAACCACCAACCTCTACAATACCTCACACAAGCGCCAGAAAGCGCAGCAGAAGGCGCATGACGAAGGCTCGCAAGCAGCAGAGCTCATCAAAGCTATCAGCAGCACGGAGGTGGAAACCGTCAAAGAGCAGACCTCAACCCTGCATCAACCCTTGCCAGCCATGGAAACCCAAGTTCCTGACAACCAAAAAGCACAGCCTCAAACCTGGGACTCAAAACCCGGTACGCTCCAGTACAGAAGGGGACATTGCTCGAATGAAACAAGGCATAGGGTGAATGTTTTTTGTCCCACTACCTTCCGTGACAGGGGGGACCCCCTGGGGGAATCTCCATAGCATGATGTACGTTACACACAGCCGGCTATCTGCCACTAACATGTTGACTCACTTTGTTTAGCCTTAAAACCAGCTACCATATAGGTGATACTCTTGATTGCTAGCACTGTTTTCTATTACCCTTGCACCTTCTTGGGATCTAAGCTTGGACCTTCCTTTAGTTAGCCTGTACTAGAAATATCTAAGTCTGAGCCTGGGCAGCATTTCAGTATCTTCCACAATTGATCAAGCTTGTTTATCACATGCCAGTATATACATTGTTCCTCCTGTAGTCTTTCAGGTCCTAAGATCAGACTTACAATTCAGCCTGTTTACTTAAACCATAAAAAATGTGCAGTTATTCACTTGCCATGATACTGTATTTACCTGTGATTTTGCAATATGTTTGTCATGCTGTCGTGGCATCACAAGCAAATATGTTACTCCGTGCACTAAGAAAAATAAAGAATTTAAAAATATATATATAAAATCCATAAAAAATAATACTAAATACTAAGAAATGTGTCAGGTAATCTCTTTCGCCTTATAATAAAAAATGCTCACAATACAAGCATATAATAAGTTTCCTATATTTTCTTAGCACAACCATATTCCACTATACAATACCCGGAAGTTCAAACTCTACATTCAAGTCTCGGGGCACTAGAGTTTTCAATTTAAAAATCCAAGACATCTCTTGGTATGTTAGCCTCTTGGCAAGTTCTCCCCCTCTCTAGGGGATATTAACCCTTTCTATCCCACAAAAGTTTAGGCTTGCCAGATTACTTGCATGGTACTCAAGGTAATGTTTTGATAATGAATCTTTTTCATACTTTCTTTTAATATTATAGACTTGTTTATTCAGTCTTACTTTCAACATTCTCTCAGTTTGCCCAACATACTGTATGCCACAGGGGCAGCTAATTAAATATATAACTTGTTTGGTGTGGCAAGTTATACATTCTTTAATATCAAACTTTTGTCTCATAGCAAATGATTGAAAGTTGGTGTAAAGGATCCTTCTATTCGTGCAGTGCTGATCCTTGTAGCTTCCGACTGAAACAGAGTGATTATAGCTTCCAATCCCTCAAACATGAGTCGAGACTTCATGAAGGGGTAAAACGATCTGATTTAATGGGGGTTACCTGCCCGGTATTTATGCAGGTCTCCCACCTGGTAGACACTCCCCTAGGGGACCAGATGGAAGACTGGGAAAAAATAATTACAGTAGCCAATCGCAGTGGCTATAACATAAGCACTCCCCTTTTACATAGGTCACTCCCTCCTTTCCATCCTGGAGATAATTAACTTAAGGTAGTAAAGAGAGCCTTAATTATCTCCAGGTAGAAAGAAACATGGCTTTTCCCATATTCACCAAACAGCATAAAAATGTATAACTTATATTTTACGGAACATAAACTTTAAGTCCCACATACCCCCAGATAGCTTGAATCTGAGTGCATATTCTAGGCGAATAACGCTCAGATCCCACGAACACAGTTCTCAATAACGTCGAATGAAGTTTGGACTTCACCGGCCGTTCGGATGTTTGTATCTGACAAAGAGTTCCACACTGTAGCTATCTGGGGTCGGTCTCTTTCGCATAAATCCAAGTCCCGAACGGTGCAATGTGTCAGGGATCCGCGGGCGGCTAGGAGGGGAGGCTGCACGCTGCTTGCAGCACTCACCCTCACTCCATCGCCGCCCGCGGTCTCCCCTCTGCTTACCTCTCGGCGAGCGGCGTCTCCTCTCTGCCGCTCGCCGCCCGCGTCCTCCACGCCCCCCAGCGGCAGCATGTATAACGCTGCACGCTGGGAGGTCAATGAATTATGTAAACGCCGGGGTCACGTGAGTGACCCGGCGTTAAAGAAACAGTACCACAATCACAGTGGGGGGTATAGATATCCCCCACGTGTGATTGTTAATTCTGATTGGAAGTTATCCAATCAGAATTAAACCTAGGGTATTTATACTTACCTTTCCTGTCCCTCAGTGCCCTGTTGTGGTCTTGTGATACCTGTAGCGTAGTGTTCTCGTCTTGCTCTCTGGTTACTGATTACTTGGCTCGTTATTCCGATTATCCTGTCTTCTCCACTCCTTTGACCTCGGCTTGTTTCTCGTTCTCCTGTTTTCTGGCTCCCTTTACCTGGCTTGTCTCCTGACTATTCTTAGCGTGCTTAGCCCGGCCACTCTAAGGTCCGGTACGGCACCTTTTCTGTGTGTGTGTGCCAGCGTGTTAGGTTCCACGAATCGTGACATTACAACAGGGCCACCATGGAACCTGCTGAAATTCCACAGCTGTTAGTTAATCAGGAGGCTAGAATGGACGGTTTACACCACCGTATGGATCAGTTTGCCCATCTTTACAAACCATACTGGCTCGTACTGCCCACTTGCAACCTGCCGTCCAAGAAGCTGTTGCTGCTGTGCCAGAACCCATTCCTGATCCAGTACCCGCTCCTGCTCACGTGGTTCACATGACGCCACCTCAGCGCTATAGCGGTGATCCAGCATTGTGCCATGGTTTCCTCAACCAAATTGATATTCATTTGGTGATGAATCCTCGTTCCTACCCCACTGACAGAACCAAAATTGCTTTTTTGATTAACCATTTGTCCGGGAAAGCACTAGCATGGGCTAATCCCATGTGCTAGAATACGTCCCCAATGTCCTTTTCAGACTTCTTAACAGCTTTTAAACGTATGTTTGACCAACCCGGCCGGGTTGCTTCTGCTGGCAAAGCTCTGCTTAGGGTTCGACAGGGTAATAGATCAGTAGCGGATTATACCATTGAATTCCGCACTTTGGCAGCTGAAGTGGTCTGGAATAACGACGCTCTCGTAACAGCTTTTCAGGAGGGTTTGGCTGCTTACATATTAGATGAAATAGCATCCAGGGAAATGCCTGTTCTTCTGGATGATCTTATAGATTATGTCATTCTAATTGACAACCGTATTAGAGAGAGGCGTAGTCAAAGAAGGATGAATACACAGGGGTTACCTGCTTTACCCAGTACTGCATTGCTAGCATTACCTCCTCCTAATCAACCACCTCCCGAACCCATGCAATTAGGTGCTGTAGGCTTATCTGAAGCTGAAAGAACGTACCGCAGAATGGAGGGTTTGTGCCTTTATTGTGGTAAGAGGGGGCATCTCCGAAGAAACTGTCCTAGTTTGCAGGGAAACTCCAGCACCTAAGGCCTAGAGAGGGGTCGGCCTCGGGTGTTATGTTTTTTTCTCCTCATATGTCCATCTCCAGGCCATTTATAACGGTTTCTCTTTTGGTCAGTAAAACCACGATAACAACTAAAGCCTTGATCGATTCAGGTGCTGCAGACAGCTTTATGGATGAGAACTTTGCTAAAACCGCAGCTTGAATCTGATCCAAAAGGCCACACCCTTGGCCATTGAGGCCATAGATGGTAGACCACTTGATAAACCTCTGGTGACCCATGAAACCCAAGAAATGGTTATGGTCGTGGGTGCCTTACACAAAGAAAGGATAGCCTTCCAAATAATTGACTCCCCTACAGCTTCCATCATTCTGGGTTTTCCTTGGTTAGTTAAGCATAACCCGGTACTCGATTGGGATTCTCTAGATATACTCTCCTGGGGGGTATCTTGTCAACGAGACTGTATGGCCCGTTTACATCCCGTTTGTTTACTTAATGTGCCTACAGCTAAACCACTTTCTGTTTCTGTCCCTCCGGTGTATTCAGACCTCGCATTGGTCTTTGAAAAGAGGGAAGTTGATAAACTACCTCCACACCGGGATTATGATTGTGCCATAAATTTGTTACCTGGAACGATGCCTCCTAGGGGTAAGGTCTACCCGCTTTCTGTGAAAGAAAACCAGGTCATGGAGGAGTACATACAGGAATCCTTATGTAAAGGTTTTATCAGACGGTCATCCTCTCCGGCTGGTGCTGGTTTCTTTTTTGTTGCCAAGAAGGAGGGCGATTTGAGACCATGTATAGACTATAGGGGCCTGAATAATATAACAATTAAAAATGCTTATCCTATCCCTCTCATTACTGAGTTGTTTGACCGTGTTAAAGGTTCTAGATATTTTACTAAACTAGACCTCAGGGGGGCTTACAACTTGGTTCGGATAAAAGAAAATGATGAATGGAAGACAGCGTTCAATACACGCAGTGGGCATTACGAGTATCTAGTCATGCCTTTTGGACTGTGTAATGCTCCTGCTGTCTTTCAGGACCTCATAAATGATGTCCTTAGAGATCTACTGCATGTCTGTGCTGTGGTTTATCTCGATGATATACTCATATTCTCTCCTGATTTGGAGTCACATCATGCCCATGTGAGAAAGGTACTTAAGAGATTGCTACAGAACGGTCTTTATTGTAAATTGGAGAAATGTCTATTTGATCAGAAATCAGTACAATTCCTAGGGTACGTCATTTCTGAACAGGGGTTCAGTATGGATCCTTCTAAATTAGAAGCCATATTGTCTTGGCCTCTCCCTCAAGGCCTTAAGGCAATACAGCGATTTATAGGCTTTGCCAATTATTATCGCAGATTTATTAAAAACTTTTCATCGGTCATTTCTCCTATCACGAAACTAACTAAAAAGGGTTTGCACCCCAGGGTTTGGACTCCTGAAGCCATCAAAGCTTTCGAAACTCTCAAAAAGGCATTTGCCACTGCCCCTGTGCTACACCATCCTGATCCTTCCCTTCCCTTTATAATGGAAGTAGACGCTTCAGAATCAGGTATAGGAGCTGTATTATCACTAAGATTATCCTATAACGATCCCCTCCATCCCTGTTGTTACTTTTCTAAAAAACTGTCTGATTCGGAAAAGAATTACGACGTCGGAAATAGGGAACTATTAGCTATTGTGATGGCATTTAAAGAGTGGAGGTACTTATTAGAAGGAGCTAGACACAAAATCCTGGTTATAACTGATCATAAGAATCTCTCCTGTATAGCTGATGCTAAAAGGTTGTCCTCTCGTCAAGCCAGATGGTCCTTATTTCTTTCACGCATTCAGTTCATTATTACATATAGGCCTGGGTACCGTAATGTCAAGGCTGATGCCATCTCCCGACAATACGAAACTTTGGAGTCTATCACCCCCACTCCTGAACCCATTGTACCCACGTCTAAGATAATAGCTGCTACCCGTTTAGTTATTTCGTCTCTTTTTCTTGATGGTATCAAGGCATACCAAACCCAAGCACCCTCTGAGACACCTGTTGGTAGATTATACGTGAAAGAGAAAGATAGAAAGAAATTATTTGCTTTATTTCACACCGCCAAAACGGCTGGCCACCCAGGGGTTACCAAAACATACAAGGGTGTCCTTCAACAGTTTTGGTGGCCTTCACTTAAGCAAGACGTGGTGGATTATGTGCAGGCTTGTCGTGTTTGTGCACAGTGTAAGTCCCCTAATGTCAAACCCCCAGGACTCCTAATGCCTTTATCCGTACCCAAGAAACCATGGACCATGGACTTTATTGTGGATCTTCCTTCATCCGATGGAATGACAGTAATTTTGACTGTGACGGATAGATTCTCTAAAATGGCACACTTTATTCCACTTAAGAAACTACCTTCTGCGGTTCAGTTGGCTCAGGTTTTTGCCAAAGAGGTTTTCCGCTTGCATGGTATACCACAGGATATTGTATCTGACAGGGGCCCTCAATTTGTCTCTCGGTTTTGGAGGGGCTTTTGTGCTGATATGGGGATTTCCTTGTCGTTTACTTCCTCCTATCATCCACAATCTAATGGAGCGGCCGAACAGGCGAATCAATCTGTGGAGTTATATTTACGTTGCTTCACAAATGCACACCAGGACAACTGGTCTCACCTCCTTCCTTGGGCTGAATTCGCCAGGTGAATTCAACTGTGACTCATTCGTCCACTGGCTTAAGTCCTTTTATGGTTGCTTATGGGTTCCAACCCTCTGTCCTTCCCGGCGTGTTCTCCGACAAGGGAATACCCGCTTTGGACGAGCACCTCACCTCCTTACGGAAGATGTGGGATCAGGTCTATGCTACTCTTTCTCGTGCGACTGCTACTCAGAAAAAATTTGCTGATCGTTGTAGGGGTGCTGCTCCCTCTTATGTCCCGGGTGATAGGGTTTGGTTGTCCTCTAGGAATCTCCGCCTCAGGGTCCCCTCAATGAAATTAGCGCCCAGGTTCCTTGGCCCCTATAAGGTATTGCGTATGGTCAATCCTGTGTCCTACTCCTTGGCCTTACCTTCTTCCATGCGTATACCTAACACTTTCCACACCTCCCTTTTGGTCCTCTCAGGCGTCCAGATTCCCTCCGCGCTGTCTCTAATGACGTGTACAAAGTGGCTGCTCTGCTTGATTCTCATTTTTCTCGGGGTCGCTTGCAGTACCTGGTTAATTGGAAGGAGCGGTCCTGGGTTTCTGCCTCTGACTTGAATGCGCCCTCTTTGATCCGCTCCTTTCATGCGTGGTTCCCTTCGAAGCCTTTGGCTTCCCGCCCGTTGGGCGGGCCTCGAGGGGGGGGTTATGTCAGGGATCCGCGGGCGGCTAGGAGGGGAGGCTGCACGCCGCTTGCAGCACTCACCCTCACTCCATCGCCGCCCACGGTCTCCCCTCTGCTTACCTCTCGCCCGCGTCCTCCACGCCCCCCAGCGGCAGCATGTATAACGCTGCACGCTGGGAGGTCAATTAATTATGTAAATGCCGGGGTCACGCGACATACTCGTTTTCCTGGCACTATAGTGCCCTGAGGGTGCCCCCACCCGGCTCTGGAAGGGGGAAAGGGGTAATAACTTACCTTTTTCCAGCGCTGGGCGGAGAGCTCTCCTCCTCCTCTCCGCCTCCGATCCTCCCCGCCGGCTGAATGCGACCATGCGCAGCTGGCGCTACAAGATTCAGCTGGTCTCATAGGAAAGCATTTCACAATGCTTTTCCAGGACGCTGGCGGCTTCACTGTGATTTTCACAGTGAGAAGCACGAGCGTTTAGTGGCTGTCAATGAGACAGCCACTAGAGGATTAGGGGGAAGGCTTAACCCATTCATAATTATAGCAGTTTCTCTGAAACTGCTATAATTATGAAAAAATGGGTTAACCCTAGAAGGACCTGGCACCCAGACCACTTCATTAAGCTGAAGTGGTCTGGGTGCCTAGAGTGGTCCTTTAAAGAAACAGTACCACAATCACAGTGGGGGGTATAGATATCCCCCACGTGTGATTGTTAATTCTGATTGGAAGTTATCCAATCAGAATTAAACCTAGGGTATTTATACTTACATTTCCTGTCCCTCAGTGCCCTGTTGTGGTCTTGTGATACCTGTAGCGTAGTGTTCTCGTCTTGCTCTCTGGTTACCGATTACTTGGCTCGTTTTTCCGATTATCCTGTCTTCTCCACTCCTTTGACCTCGGCTTGTTTCTCATTCTCCTGTTTTCTGGCTCCCTTTACCTGGCTTGTCTCCTGACTATTCTTAGCGTGCTTAGCCCGGCCACTCTAAGGTCCGGTACGGCACCTTTTCTGTGTGTGTGTGTGTGTGCCAGCGTGTTAGGTTCCACGAATCGTGACACAATGTCTCCGGTATTTGTGTGTTTTCAATCGTATGAACGAGGACCTTGGTAAGTATCAGCGGTGTTCGGCAGAATAAGTATCCGAAAAACAGTTCCAGGGCATCGCCGCCATTTACCGCTGGGTGTTCGACGATTTAAAATGGCAACTGCTACGTGTTCGGCAGACGAACGCGGACCACCAAGATGTTCCCCAGTTACTCTGTGGTTAACCGCAAAGTCTGGGTGGTTAATGGGCGCCACACCACCTCAGTAGGAGGTCGGGTGATTCGTCAGTTTATTCATTTTATTGCTATTTGCACAAAATCACCCCACACACATCTAAATAACCGAACAGGCTGGTTCGCATAGTCTGTTTAACAAGGGATTTCGTTACAGTTGTTAACTTTCTTATACGGAGGGCCAGCGATTCTGCAGATACTGTAGTTCCCACATTTAAAGAAACCTGCTTCGGCGTTTAAGAAATTGGTTTCTGGCTTTGGTTGTCTGAAACTGTGCACCAGTTTTTTCTTAAGAGTCGGTGCACCCCTAAAGATTACTCTCGGTTTAGTGGGTATCAATTGGGCCAAGACAGGATCTTCCCTTAGCAAGTGCCAATGTTTGTACACACTCTTCTTCAAAAATTGGGACTGGCTGCTATAATTAAAAATAATAGGACAATTAAGAGGATCTAGTGTCTTACAATCTTTCTTAGATGGATTAAAAAGTGCGCCTCTATCTAGGGAATTAACCCTTATAAAGAAAGAATTGCACAGATCCACAAGTATGCCAACAACAATTAGAGAGGATCAAGACCCAATTTATAGAAAAGGAGTATGAACCACTTCCTTTGGAAAATGCACTAAAAAGGGTTAATTCCTTAGACAGAGGCGTACTTCTTAATCCATCTAAGAAAGATTGTAAGACACTAGATCCTCTTAATTGTCCCATTATTTTTCATTATAGCAGCCAGTCCCAATTTTTGAAGGAGAGTGTGTACAAACAGAGTTTGAACTTTCAGGTATTGTATAGTAGAATATGGATGTGCTAAGAAAATATAGGAAACTTATTATATGCTTGTATTGTGAGCATTTTTTATTATAAGGCGAAAGAGATTACCAGACACATTTCTTAGTATTTAGTATTATTTTTTATGGATTTTATATTTTATTCATTATCCATTTAGTTACATTCAGAATTTTGATTGTCTTTCTTAATTTGAGTATTTAGTGTGAAATGGCTTTTTATTTTATTTTTTTAAATTCTTTATTTTTCACTCGATAGACAAAGCAAGTATACATTAACTGTTGGGCTTTCGCAGAAGACAACTGAGATATAGTTCGTGAAAGTAATATGCAATTTGAACAGTACAAACCGAACGGTACAACACATGCCCAATCCTGAACCTTTTATGGCTTGCCTCCCATCAAGGGTATTTTTAATTTATTGATTTATGGAGCAGGCATGTCAGTGACCTTTGGAGCCCTTTTCAACCAGCCCAAGGGCTTTTCTGTTCCCTCAAACCTTTTAGTCATGCCTGGTAAAAAACAAAAATGAAAAAGAAACTGCTCCTCCCCCCTGAAATCACGGGAATGGCCATAATAAAAAGAGAAAATAAAATCAAGCTAAGAGGGGGATAGTGAAAGAAGTGAAAAAAAAATAGAAGAACTAGTAACAGAAAGAAAAGAGTGAGAAGAAGAAAAAAGGAAGAAAATAGGCAGAGGGGGAAGGGGTAAAGGAATAGGGGAAGGGGGGAAGGGCAGGGGGCCCCCCAAGCATGATGTTATGTCCTTCAGTAGGGGGCTTCTGTTGTCGCTATTGCCGGTTCGGATCCTTTCTATAACCAATCCCCGTCAGTCGCTGCTCGAACCTAATGCGCTGTTGTCCCATGGTTCCCACAGTCTCTGGAAAGTCTCCATCGTCCCTTTTACCCTTGCTGTCATGTTGTCCATTATTCTACATTCCCTTATACTGGATATAACCCCCGGGAACTCTGGGCCCTCTGGCGAGAGCCATGCGGTTGCAATTGCTCGGCGTGCACTTAGAGTTATCTTATGTATTAACTTCTGCTCCCTCCTGGTCCATCCGTCCACTGACCTATTAAGCAGATATACCCAAGGGTCCAAAGCCAGGGGCCTATCGAAAGTCTGTTTCAGCAAATCCCCAACAGACCTCCAGAAGTCTTGGATTTACGGGCACTCACACCACATGTGTATGTAAGTACCACGTGCTCCGCAACCCCCTCCAGCATACATCTGTGTCTGTTTTGTGCATATGATAAAGTTGTATGGGTGTGGTGTACCATCGTAACATGGTTTTCCACGATTGTGACACATATGTAAGTCTGATTCCCATTTGTCGGTGTACATCAGTCTTCCCCATTCTTTATTCTCTGTACTGAGGTGAGCATAAAGGAGCATGATCAGTCCCTTGGGAGGTCACCTCGTTTAAGCCCATGTTCTCATAAAAAGTAATCTTTCTCTGAGCTGCTACTTTTATGTGTGGTTTTCTGGCGAAGTCCCGGATTTGAATATATCGAAAAAAATCCGCTGGGGTTAAGTGATTGCCTTGTTGAAGTTCAGCGAATTGGATTATCCTTCTGTTTAGATATAACTGATGTATCCGTTGCAATCCGGTTCTCTCGATATGTCGAAATTCCCTAGGGGCCATTCCGGGGGGGGGAATTCTTGGTTTCTTAATATTGGCGTGAGGGGGTAGGGGGTAGCTGGTACTACACCTGTCCCATATTGGAATCGAATTGAGCATGGCCGGACACGTCGCTCGTATTATCAATCTGCTGTCCTTAGGAACCCACATTGTGAACTGGGGTATATCCGATCCCACCATCATAGACTCAATTTCTATCCATCTTCTTTCATTAGGTGGGGAATGCCACATTGCTATCTGCGTTAGTTGGGCCGCTAGGTAATAAAAATATAAGCTCGGCAGCCCCAGTCCACCTCTGTCCTTGTGTCTATATAACACCTGTCTGGAAATTCTATGTCTCTTGTTTTGCCATATAAAATCCCCTATTGATCTTTGTAGAGGTACCAATTGAGATTTCGTAATGCGCACAGGTAGTGCCTGAAACAAGAACAATATACGTGGAAGAATATTCATTTTCACAGAATTAATCCGTCCTATCAAGGAGATAGGCTTGTCTTTCCACTTTTCCAAGTCACTGATCAATGATCGAAGCATGGGGTCGTAATTGGTGGGGTATAGGTGTCCCGGGTCTGCTGTAAAGTGGATCCCTAAGTATGTCAAGGAGTTCGTATCCATCCAGATCTTATGAGTCTCCCGTATCCTTCCCGTCTCGTCTTCTGTTAAAGGGCGCTAGATTTCTGCATGTTTGCTTTATATCCGGAGGTCTTTCCGTATTCTGTTATTACATCCTGTAAAGCTGTCATTGATTCTATTGGGTTCGTAACTGTCAGGAGGACATCTTCCACATAAGCCGAAACTGTGAACTCTTTGTCGCCTACTCTAACACCGCTGATCCTCGGATGCCGGCGTTGATTGTAGCAGGGGTTCCAGTGCCAGCATGAATAGTAGGGGGGATAAGGGGCACCCTTGTCTAGTCCCATTATATAGCCTAAATGGGTTCAACGGGGCTCCCGTTATCTGAATCAGTGTTCTCACGTTACGGTACATTGCTCTCGTTATAGTGATATATTCATCTGGGAAGCCCATGTGTGGCTAGGCTAACTTTTGCCTCTCTATTTAATCTGTTCATCCCTAGACTGTCGAGGTAAGTTAGGATATGTTGTTCCTCCTGCCTCTCGTTTGTGTTGCCATCTGGTGTGTGATTGTACAGCCACTTATAACATTCCTCAAATACCTTGGCTATCTCACTTGGTTTGGATTTGGTTGTGCCGTCTGGATGTTTAATAGCTGTGATGTGGGGCCGGTCCTGCCTGGGTCATAACGTCCTGGCCAGTAGGGTGTCCATCTTGTTAGCGTTTTCAAAGTATGTCCGTCTCATCCTGGTCATGGACCTAGCTGTGTCGTCTAGTAATAGTGTACGAATAGATCATCTCACTGCGCTTAACTGTTCGTAGGTATCTCCCCCAGGTGCAGTTTGGTGTTTTTGCTCAAGGGATCTCAACTTTCCCAGTAGGGTTTCCAGCTGTTGATGTTTCAGTTTTTTCTTTCTAGTGGCCAATTTAATCAGGGTCCCCCTGACCTCGGCCTTATGTGCCACCCACACCGTACCCACACTTACTTCCAGGGGGTTATTTGTATCAAAATATTCTGTAAGCTCCTTCTGAATCTACTCTTATTTCAAGGTCCCGTAACAGGGACTTGTTCAGTCTCCACGTCCACGGAGATACCAAGCAGAGGTTACCCAGGATTGATACTTTGGCGTGGTCGGACCACGATATATTGCCTACTAGTGACCCGACTACCCAAGACATTCCCGTCCCATTGGCCAGGAATTGTCACGTATTCATCCACTTATAAAAATGTGGTTAATGGCATTTACTGTCCACACAGGAAAAGTTGTGCCGAGCAGCAACCAAATCCACAGAAGGGTTAATGCTGAGCAGCAATTATGCAAATGGAAACCTGGTAACTGCCTTTGGGGTCAAGGCCGGTTACAGCCTATCAGATCTAGAGGAGGGGTATTTAGGCACAGTTCTCATCCTGCTCAGTTCCCTGTCGTGGTTTTCCTTGTGGTTGTCCGAGAGCGCGTTCTTGATTCAAGTTTCTTCTGGTTTTTTACTTTGGCTTTGATTTTAACTTCCCTGTATTCTGTATCCCTGACTTCTGGCTTTCTCTTATCGTTGTGTCTCTTTCTGTATCCCCTGACCTCGGCAAGTATCCTGACTATTCTTTGGTACGTTAAGTCCGGCCATTCTAAGGCCCGGTAATACGTTACCTATTAGTCATCTGTGTGACACAATTCTATGTGCTGGATCAACTAGTAATCCTGATATTACAACATGGCCATAGATCCTGTAGAATTGTATCAGCACATAGCTGCTTTAGAGAGAAAGCTAGTGGAGAATGATCACCGTATGGATCAGTTTGCCCAGGCTTTCATTACGCTCCTTACTCGAACAGCGCATCTGCAACCTGCGGCTTCTCCAACTGTGTCACCTCCGCCTAATGTACCTCCTGTAGTACATGAGGCACCTACTATCTCCCTATCTCCTCCCCTGCATTTTGACTGTTATATTCAAGAATTCCGGCGATTTATTAACCAAATTGAGTATCATTTTGAGGTCTCACCGGGATCTTTTCCCACTGACAGAGCTAAAATTGGTTACCTGATGAACCAACTTAAAGGTAAAGCTTTAGCTTGGGCTAATCCGTTATGGGAGAGTAGTGGTAGCATTGCACACAATTACCAGGAATTGAAACTTACATTTGAACCATTGGGCAGGGAGGATGACGCCTCCACTGCGCTAATGCATATTAGACAAGGGGTATGCCATTCGCACCTTGGCTTCCGAGGTAGACTGGACTAACAACGGATTAATCTCAGCATTTAAGAAAGGATTATCTGAGACTATGTTGGATGAGATTGCTGCCAAAGAACTACCCAAAAACCTCAATGAGTTTATTACGTTTATTATGCTAATTGATAATAGACTCAGAACCAGAAATAAAACCAGACGTATGGCTTTGCCATTAGCACCTCATTTCTCCAGACCGGTTGTTCCTGACCTTTCTATCCAGTCTGAACCCGAACCTATGCAGTTGGGGGTCACTAGACTGTCCAAGGCAGAAAGACAACATCGGAGAAGAGAGGGTCTATGCAGATACTGTGGTGAAAAAGGACATATGAGGAGTACTTGTCCCATAAATCCAGAAAACTACCGCACCTAAGAACCTTAAGGGGACAGGTCTTAGGTGTAATGGATACGTCCTCTGGGAATAACAATAACAGATTTCTCCTTGATAGTACGATCATAGTTGACAAAAATAACTTTTCATGCAAGGCCCTGATGGACTCAGGTGCAGCAGGAAATTTCATTGATGTTCATTTTGTTAAAAAGAATGCTATACCTATCAAGGAGATAATATCACCTCTGGCCATTGAGGCTATTGACGGGAGACCACTCTCTCAACCCTTAATTACCCATGAAACCTTGCCCATTATCATGTCTATTGGTGCCTTACATAAGGAAGATATAATATTCCAAGTTATTGCATCTCCTTCTTGCCCTAACATATTAGGCTTTCCTTGGCTTAGTAAGCACAACCCTCATATTGACTGGGCTAATGGGGAAATATTGGAATGGGGCAAGGATTGTAATGGGAAGTGTATGTTACACCTCACCAAGAGAGTGGGTACCATTAAATTACCCACTACTATACCTCAAACCCCCAAAGTTCCCCTACAATACTGGGAGGTTAAGGAAGTATTTAGTAAGAGTCAGTCCAATATCTTACCTCCTCACAGGTCATAGGACTGCTCCATATATCTGTTACCCGGCGCTATGCCACCTAAAGGGGCAGTATATGCCTTATCGCCACAGGAGAGTAAAATAATGGAAGAATATATCAAAGACTCACTAAACAAGGGCCATACACGGAAATCATCCTCACCTGCTGGTGCAGGCTTCTTTTTTGTAGAAAAGAAAGATGGAGAATTACATCCATCCATGCATTGACTACAGTGCATTAAATAAGATTACTGTTAACAATGCCTACCCTATTCCTCTCATTTCCGAATTGTTTGATAGACTCCAGGGTGCTAAGATCTTTACCAAACTGGATCTCAGGAGTGCATACAATTTGGTAAGAATCAAGGAAAATCATGAGTGGAAAACGGCATTTAACACTAGATGTGGGCACTATGAATACTTTGTTATGTCTTTTGGGCTATGCAATGCACCAGCCATATTCCAGGATTTTATTAATGATGTACTCAGGGATTATATCTATTCTTTTGTCCTGGTTTATTTGGATGATATCCTTATTTATTCCCCTGACCTTCAAAACCACCACAAACAGGTCAAACAAGTATTGCAGACTTTACTGGAAAACAAACTTTATTGTAAATTGGAAAAATGCTTGTTTGATCAGACTGAAGTACAGTTTTTGGAAATAACATTTCTGCCTCTTTTTTTCAGATGGACCCTAAGAAACTAGAGGCTGCTATACAGTTGCCAGTACCTAGCGGACTAAAAGCCATCCAAAGATTTATTGGGTTTGCGAACTATTACAAAAGATTTATCAAGGGGTTTTCTTCTGTAACAGCCCCCATCACCAATATGACACGTAAGGGGGCTAGTAGTGCGGTATGGTCTAAGGAAGCTAGAGAGGCTTTTGAACTTCTTAAACAAAGGTTTGCTTCTGCCAACATACTGAGACACCCTGACACCAGCAAACCCTTCATATTGGAAGTCGATGCCTCCGAAACTGGGGTAGGGGCACTTCTTTCTCAAAGGGAGAGTCAGGACACCCCTTTGCATCCCTGTGGTTACTTTTCCAGAAAGTTGTCTCCCGCTGAGCGCAATTATGATATTGGCAACAGAGAATTGTTTGCCATTGTCCTAGCGCTTAAAGAGTGGTGACATCTTTTGGAAGGTTCCAAGGATCCCATTTTGATCATTACAAACCATAAGAATTTTGGCTTAAATAGGGGATGCTACACATCTATCTTCTAGACAGGCTAGATGGTCTTTGTTTCTGTCTCGCTTTAACTTCCTTATAACTTACAGACCTAGTTCCAAAAAATGTAAAGGCTGATGCCTTGTCTAGACAGTTTGATACTGAGTCTTTACAGGAACACAAGACATTCCTTATCGTGCCTCCTGAATGTATCATCGCTTCTACTGTTCTTTCACTGTCTTCTCCCTTGCTTGGTGCTACAATGGAGGCTCAGTCTCAGGACCATGCAATAAACCACTGGACAAATTCTTTGTTCCATTAGGTGAAAGAAAGAATGTGCTGAGGGTGTTTCACGACAATGTGACTGCTGGACACCCAGGTATCAATAAATCCATATCTGTGATCACAAGATCATTTTGGTGGGATTCCCTTAAAAACGGTGTGAAGGACTATGTGCAGGCTTGTTCAGTTTGTGCTGTTTCTAAAGTCCCTCATAAGCTTCCTTGTGGTTTGTTGCAACCACTTCCTGTACCTAGTGTTCCATGGTCCCACTTGCCAATGGACTTCATCGTTGAACTTCCAAGTTCCAATGGCTATACCACCATTCTTATAGTGGTTGACCGTTTCTCCAAGATGGCTCATTTTATTCCACTTAAAAAATTGCCATCCTCTCAAGACCTGGTTCTTATCTTTATACGTGAGATTGTCCGACTGCATGGCATTCCTCACAATATTGTGTCTGATAGGGGCTCTCAGTTTGTGTCTCGGTTTTGGAGGATGTTCAGTAAACAGTTGGGCATTGAATTGTCTTTTTCCTCCGCTTACCATCCCCAAACTAATGGCACGGGTGAGAGGGCTAACCAGTCATTAGAGTTATATCTGCGTTGTTTTGTAAATAGCACTCAAGATAATTGGTCCGAATTATTACCCTGGGCCGGGTTTGCTAGGAACAATGCCATCCATGACTCTTCTGGTGACAGCCCATTCTTTGTTAATAACGGTCGTCATCCTACTCTCCTGCCGGCTGTTTTCTCTGAGACAACTATCCCTGCTTTGGATGATCGCCTTTCTTCTATCCGTGATACTTGTACCAAAGTTCATTCCGCTCTCAAAACTGCAGCTGATCGCTTCAAGTTCTATGCGGATAAACGGCGGGGTTCCAACCCTGTTTACCAAGTGGGTGACAGGGTATGGTTATCATCGCGCAACATCAAATTGAAATTTCCTAGTATGAAGTTTGCACCCAGATTCCTGGGCTCCTTTCGTATCCTTCGGAGGATTATCCCTGTGTCATATTCTCTGGCCCTCCTGGCCTCATTACGTATTCCAAATACCTTTCATGTGTCGCTACTCAAACCTCTTGTTTGCAATAAATATACTGTCTCAAGTGTCCCTCCTCCTCCTTTAGTTGTTTCTGGACAGGAAGAATATGAGGTCTCTTCCATAATTGATTCCAGTTTTTCTCAGGCACTTTACAGTACTTGGTGGATTGGAAAGGTTATGGACCAGCCGATCTTTCTTGGGTTCCAGCATCTCATATACATGTTGGCCGCAAAATCCGCTGTTTTCACGTCAAGTTTCCTCTCAAGCCTGGTCCTGAACCGGTGGGCGTTCTTCATGTGGGGGGTTATGTCACGTATTCATCCGCTTCTAAAAATGTGGTTAATGGCATTTACTGTCCACACAGGAAAAGTTGTGCCGAGCAGCAACCAAATCCGCAGAAGGGTTAATGCTGAGCAGCAATTATGCAAATGAGAACCTGGTAACTGCCTTTGGGGTCAAAGGCCGGTTACAGCCTATCAGATCTAGAGGAGTGGTATTTAGGCACAGTTCTCATCCTGCTCAGTGCCCTGTTGTGGTTTCCCTTGTGGTTGTCCGAGAGCGTGTTCTGATTCAAGTTTCTTCTGGTTTTTGATTTTGGCTTTGATTTTGACCTTCCTGTATTCTGTATCCCTGACTTCTGGCTTTCTCTTATCGTTGTGTCTCTTTCTGTATCCCCTGACCTCGGCAAGTATCCTGACTATTCTTTGGTACGTTAAGTCCGGCCATTCTAAGGCCCGGTAATATTAGTCATCTGTGTGACACAATTCTACGTGCTGGATCAACTAGTAATCCTGACAGGAATAAGTCGATCCTTGAGTATGTTCCGTGTGGGGTGGAATAAAATGAATAGTCCGTCTCTGCCGGGTGTTGGGCTCGTCCTATGTCTGTCATCCCAGTGTCAGCTATGAACTCTTTGAGAAACCGGTATGCTGTCTTGTGAGCTCCTGTCCACCGCTGGACATGGCGCCGCGTTGAAGTCGCCCCCCATATATACCATACCGTGTGGTAGCCCTGAGAGCTTCTCCCATAGCATATTCCAGAAACTGGGGTCAGGTCGATTCGGCGCGTAAATATTTATCAGATGAATGGTGTGGGAGTGCAGGGTACCTGAGACATGATGTAGCGGCCCTCTGGATCAGCCTCATGGGATGTCACCTGGAAGCAGCAACTGCTTCTGATAAGGATGGCTACACCGTTATATTTTCGGTGAGCCCTAGCTTCATATGTTCCATTATACGCTTGGCCTCTCAGTTTGAACTTGGCTTGTTTAGGTAGATGGGTTTCCTGTATGTACGCTATATCTGATTTCATCCTTTTTAATTCTTTAAACATGAGGCAGCGCTTCCTGGGAGCGTTGAGTCCCTTAACATTCAGTGTCACTATCTTAATCTCCATTGTGTGTTGTACTCGTCCCTACCGTCTGCATTAGTCGCGTCAGCTTTCCCATCTCTCGCCCCACCATAGTCTTGGGATACTCCCAGCCCGACCCCCCCAACACCCACCCCCACCACCCACTAGGATAAGATAAAGGAAAAGGAGAAAAGAAAAGGAAAGAAGAAAGGAAATAAAAGAACCTTGTGAAGAATTGTGGCATTTGGACTCTGTCCGATGCAAAGAGATTCTGGGTTTACCAACCGCCAGAATGTTGTGGGGAGCATGAACCCACATCCCATCCACGATCAACGTTGGAAGGAACAGTGGATCCCGGGCTCCGTCCACTACGTGCCCTTCCTTTACTGTATGGACCTCTGGATGTATATTAGTACATTAGAATTTTTCCGGTCTGGCATCACTCCCCGACAATGTTGAGTCCTCCTGAGTAACTTATGTTATGTAGTCCTATCTCCTGTGTTTCTAAGATTAGCCCTGGGTACCTATATCTTGCCTAACAGAGTCGTGTCAGCCCCCTCCCACTTTTTAACTATTGGGACTCTCCATGTCCCCGCCTCCCCTTGAATCCATCCCCCGCCATAGTCATCCAAGAAATTAACAATTAAAATGACAGATAAAAATAAGAAACTAATGACCATACAGCAACCCTACGAAAATAGGGCTGAAGGGGTTGTAACCAAGGCAATAAAAATAAAAATAAATAAGAAATTATGGACAGGGAACTATTTGGAGTTCCTTTTTGAAAATAATCCTATTGTCCTGAGTTTTCTATATGCTCCCCAAAATTTATAAGACACTCACTGACCCTCCAGGTTATAGTGGGATATTGTGGTGAGGATAGCCAAAGTTCTATCCCCATTAGTAATAGTTCTAGATTGCCTGTTACAAACTTTTTTATGATACATCAAATTATATGAGACTCTTTAGAGGTTTTGACTAAATTAAGAGGAGTAGATGATCTGCAGAGCTGTATACACTGATCTCACACGTTTGGGACTAAAGCTGAAGGACAGTCTGTATAGCCCCTACCTCCGCTCCTATTTTCTGGAAGGGTCCCGCCCATCATCCCCTTGTGTATCCTCGGCTGTTCCATTGTCTCAAGTGAGATTAATGTTAGGATTAAGTGGGTAGTATAATTCCTCAACCTGGGGAGTTACAAAGTTATCGTGCGCCCCAGGTGTTGTCCCAAGCTATTCCTGCAGCATATATCGCTGTCAGCTTATCGTACCCCATGCTAGTAGATACATGTTTTATAAATATGGTACATCTAATTGTGGTAATGGTAGGGGGGGGGGGTGCCTTGTCTGTGTGTCAGATTAGTCGCGTCAGCTTTCCCGTCTCTCGCCCCACCATAGTCTCGGGATACTCCCAGCCCGACCCCCCCAACACCCACCCCCACCACCCACTAGGATAAGATAAAGGAAAAGGAGAAAAGAAAAGGAAAGAAGAAAGGAAATAAAAGAACCTTGTGAAGAATTGTGGCATTTGGACTCTGTCCGATGCAAAGAGATTCTGGGTTTACCAACCGCCAGAATGTTGTGGGGAGCATGAACCCACATCCCATCCACGATCAACGTTGGAAGGAACAGTGGATCCCGGGCTCCGTCCACTACGTGCCCTTCCTTTACTGTATGGACCTCTGGATGTATATTAGTACATTAGAATTTTTCCGGTCTGGCATCACTCCCCGACAATGTTGAGTCCTCCTGAGTAACTTATGTTGTGTAGTCCTATCTCCTGTGTTTCTAAGATTAGCCCTGGGTACCTATATCTTGCCTAACAGAGTCGTGTCAGCCCCCTCCCACTTTTTAACTATTGGGACTCTCCATGTCCCCGCCTCCCCTCGAATCCATCCCCCGCCATTAGTCATCCAAGAAATTAACAATTAAAATGACAGATAAAAATAAGAAACTAATGACCATACAGCAACCCTACGAAAATAGGACTGAAGGGGTTGTAACCAAGGCAATAAAAATAAAAATAAATAAGAAATTATGGACAGGGAACTATTTGGAGTTCCTTTTTGAAAATAATCCTATTGTCCTGAGTTTTCTATATGCTCCCCAAAATTTATAAGACACTCACTGACCCTCCAGGTTATAGTGGGATATTGTGGTGAGGATAGCCAAAGTTCTATCCCCATTAGTAATAGTTCTAGATTGCCTGTTGCAAACTTTTTTATGATACATCAAATTATATGAGACTCTTTAGAGGTTTTGACTAAATTAAGAGGAGTAGATGATCTGCAGAGCTGTATACACTGATCTCACACGTTTGGGACTAAAGCTGAAGGACAGTCTGTATAGCCCCTACCTCCGCTCCTATTTTCTGGAAGGGTCCCGCCCATCATCCCCTTGTGTATCCTCGGCTGTTCCATTGTCTCAAGTGAGATTAATGTTAGGATTAAGTGGGTAGTATAATTCCTCAACCTGGGGAGTTACAAAGTTATCGTGCACCCCAGGTGTTGTCCCAAGCTTTCCTGCAGCATATATCGCTGTCAGCTTATCGTACCCCATGCTAGTAGATACATGTTTAGTATAAATATGGTACATCTAATTGTGGTAATGGTAGGGGGGGGGGGGCTGCCTTCCCTGGTGTCAGATTCCCTTCCTTTGGTGTGATCACAATCCTTTCCTAGTAGTATCAGGGTTTAGTAGGTAGCTCCTCTATCTCGCTGGCAATTCCATTGATGCCAGGCCATTTTGGTTTTAGCAGTGGGTGGGCATATCTCCCTTATAGAGCTTATACAATTCCCGGCTTGGGTACACCTCGTAGTAAGGGGCTATACTGACAAAAACTATTTACAGATACACCAATTTCAAGGGGTGACCACAGCGGACATTGTACCATTGGCACAATCGAAGCGGTTCAGGTCCTCTCCACTATGGGCCCTCATGTTTATTGCCCTCCCCTCATCCTCGTAAATTTCTATATTAGTAGATAAGCGTTTTTACAAGTTTTTCTTTTTTTCCTTTTATATCTTCTTCTCCGGGGGGGGGAATTATAATTTTTATAGATGGTTTCTGTTACATTCATACAGTCTTCCTGGTAGCACTTTATCGAACAAATGCGGGGGAAGGGCCGCCAGCACACCTCCCCCCACACCTCAAGTTAACTTCGGACCGGTATGATTGGATCGGAGAAGGGGAAAAAACATTTAAACTTGCATTTTAACAATATACATTATGCACCCCGGTATACTCCTGGCAGAAATTAACAGACTAAACCGGGTAGTAGTAGCATGCTAAAGAACCATCTGAGCCATCCATCATTTTGTATTACATCATGGTATGCCATATTGGAAGGGGGGGGGGAGAGGATGAGTCAGGCATTCATGACACTTGCTCCCCGGGGGTAGCACGATGCATTATTTTGGCATATCCATAATGACTCAGTAGGGAATCTAAGTGTTGTAGCTGTTAAGGTCCCAGTGGGTTCGTGGCCAGATCGACCATTTCTGCAGTGTCCAACTCCAGTGGGGAGTCCCTTATGGCCCGTTAGGGGGTCATTATGGCCCGTTAGGGGGTCTTATGGCTCTACTGTGCTGTCAGAACCGTTTGGGGGGATGGGGGGGTGCAAGCACATATTGAATCAGAAAAGCAAAACAAGTAAAAAACAGGTAACAAATAACAGTCCTATGTCCTCCTAGTTAGATAAGGAAAATATACTTTTTGCCTATGTACAGTGGACTCTGGCAGGAAGGAGAGGCTTGAAGATGGTAAGCAGGAGCCCCTGCAGATCCTCATCATTTCCTTCGGGTAAGCCCCTTAAACGGAGGTTGTTCCTCCGAGAGTGGTTTGCCATGTCTTCCAGGGCTAGTTATGTGTCCACCAGGTGCACTGTGATGTGATTCACTCGATTGACTATATCGTTATGGGCCCGTGATGTTGCCTCCATATGTTCCTCCAATTTCGCCTTGCGCTCCCCGAAAGCACCGATATCGGCTTGCAGGACTGATGTTGATTTTGCGATTTTATGTGTGTATTTGTATTTTTTTATTGTTATATTTTTTATATATATATTGTATTTGTATACTTTGTATGCACATATATAAATAATATGAAGTACGATTCCACCTTTTTCTCTAATAGCAACATTGTTGCAGTTTTATATTAGACTGGATGGCCAGGGGCCAATACCTCACGACCATTGATCTTTGTAAGGGGTATTGGCAGATTCCGTTGGCCCCGGACGCCATCCCGAAGTCCGCCTTTGTCACCCCATTCGGCTTATACCAATTTAAGGTGATGCCGTTTGGGATGAAAAACGCACCGGCTACCTTCCAGAGGATGGTGGACCGGCTCCTAGATGGGTTCCAAGATTACACCTGTGCTTATTTAGATGACATTGCTATCTTTAGCAATACCTGGCAGGAACATCTGGCCCACATAGGAGCAGTGCTAGATAGAATCCGGGAATCAGGATTAACCTTGAAACCTGCTAAATGCAGTATAGGTATGGCTGAGGTACAGTACCTTGGACACAGAGTAGGTTGCGGGAAGCAGAAGCCTGAACCCGCAAAGGTAGAGGCCGTGGCTCAATGGCCAACCCCCAGGACAAAGACCCAAGTACTCGCTTTTCTTTGGACAGCCGGGTATTACAGGAAGTTTGTGCCCAGTTATAGCACCCTGGCCAAACCCCTTACTGACCTTACCCGCAAAAACCTTCCCCGCCAAGTAACCTGGACCCCGGAGTGTGAGCAGGCATTCCAGCTTTTGAAAAATGCACTTATCAATGCCCCTGTCTTGGCCGCTCCCAATCCAACTAAACGTTTTCTTGTTCACACAGACGCTTCTATGTTTGGATTGAGGGCAGTATTAAGCCAAGTCGGGGCCGATGGCGGAAAACATCCCGTGGCCTACATCAACCGGAAACTATTACCTAGAGAAGTGAGCTACGCCGCCATCGAGAAGGAGTGCCTGGCTGTGGTGTGGGCCTTAGAGAAATTACAACCCTATTTGTATGGACAGTCCTTTTCTTTGCTCACAGATCACAACCCGTTGGTATGGTTAAACCGGGTGGCGGGGGACAATGCCAGACTGCTGCGCTGGAGTTTGGCTTTTGACTTTAACATTCAGTACCGCCCGGGTAAACAAAATGGAAACGCTGACGGGTTGTCGAGACAGACAGACTTGTAGAAATGATCCGTGAGCATCCCCGGACATCCCCAAGCCGATCCGTGTTGGATCAGACTGTGTATGCCGGCTTGTGGGCAAGGGGGAGCAGTGTAGCGGATTGTGTTAAGGCTGTCCTTAGGAATTTGTATTTAAAATGTATTTGTGTAATTGTTTCCCTGTATGTCTGTAAAATGTATGTAGTTTTCGTATGATTGTTCAGTAGTTTCATACAAATGAAACTACCGAACCATCAGATCACCCTAGAAGTGTGTGCCTCGTTAAGCTTCACACTCTGCAAACCACAGCTTAATTGATACACTGTATGTGCCTGTGAGGCGAACCACGTGCGGCGGCCATCTTACGCATGAAAATCTCACTAACGGAGGGACTAGTCAGCCCCTCGTTCGGTAAAATCAATGTCCCGAACAAGGAAATTATCTAGGAATGGAAGTATTTCATGATCCTCTTTTAACAAGTCCCAATGTTTATTAATTATTTTTTTCAATGCATAATTATTAGAACAAAAATTAAAAATTAGCGGGATTTTTTCTTCTTTATTTACCTCTTTATTCCCTTTTTCTGAATCCTTAATTTTATATTGAAGAAGAGATTCTCTATCTTTTTCTCCAATTTCTTTTTTGATATCTTCCAATTGATTAACATCATATCCTTTCTCAATAAATTTACTTTTTAATATATCAGTCTGTTTGAAATATTCTTCCTTGTCTGTGCAATTGCGTTTTATTCTTAAAAATTGGCCTTTTGGTATATTGCTAAGCCACGGCTTAAAATGACAACTTTTTAAGTCTATAAAACTGTTTACATCAACTTTTTTGAAAAACGTTTTGCTTTTAATCTTATTATCTTCTATAAAAATGGTCAAATCTAAAAAATTAATTTTTTCAGAACTAATATCATAAGATAACTTGATATTATATGAATTTTGATTAAGGGAAAGGATAAAATTTTCAAGAGTATCTCTACTCCCCCTCCAAATAATAAAAATATCATCGATATAACGTCTATAGAGGACCAGATTTGCCCCAATATCTTCTCTCGAGAAAATAGATCTATCCTCCCAAAAGGACATAAAAAGATTAGCATAGCTTGGGGCAAATCTGGTCCCCATAGCAGTGCCTTGAACTTGCAGATAAAATTTATCTTCAAACCCAAAAAAATTATTGGTTAAAATAAATAA
This sequence comes from Pelobates cultripes, assembly GCA_933207985.1. Classification (NCBI taxonomy): domain Eukaryota; kingdom Metazoa; phylum Chordata; class Amphibia; order Anura; family Pelobatidae; genus Pelobates; species Pelobates cultripes. The sequence goes on from OW240919.1 coordinate 147,064,786, forward strand.
AATTCCTTGAATTAAAAATTCCAATTGGGTTTCTTCAATCTCTCCAAATTTTTTAAGAAAAAAACGAGTGGCTTGGCAGCCCTGATCATGTCGAATTATTGTGTATAAGCTACTTACATCGCAGGTTGCCATGATAAAATCTTTTTCCCCACACCATTACTGACCCTCTGCCAAACTGGTCATGCTGGGAGGAGATGTGTGGGAGGGGAGGAGATGTGTGGGAGGTAACTGTGACATTATTGACTACTGTCCTAATTATGGTGAATCCCTCCCTTGCATGCTTTATAAGGAGGTTGTGTGGATTAAAAGTCAGTTCTGCTCCTGATGCTGTGTCGTCTAGTCATTGGGATCTGTATGGGAATATTCGTGGATTATCTTGCTTGCTGGAATTATTACTCTGGTATTTTTATTACTTGTTCCTGAGCCTCACTGGGATCTTAAGTGGAGATAACCTGTGTAATAGCAGCTCTCCGCTACAGTCTCCCCCGTTGGCTGACGGCGGGGGAGGAGAGTTGGCAGAGCCTGACCCAGCGCTGAGGGTCTTGACTTACGGTAAGGGTCTTGATTTATGGTTAGAACCACTAGCCGTGCGAGACCGGATTGCGAGGAAGCCGGAAGGAGGACGTAGGTTTACGAACTGCTTGGTAGGCGGTCAGGTAAGCGTAGAACAGGAACCAGGACCACGAGGGAAAGCAGGTAAGAAAACAAGATGGCGGTTTGACCGGAAGTAATCCTCTCAAACTCGCCAGACCATCATCGGTAAGGTGGGAGAGGATTGGCAGCCCATTTAAAGGGGATTCATGCCCCTCCCACAACTACAGGCCAAGGCCTTAAATATATACACTGCTCAAAAAAACTAAAGGGAACACAAACTACACAATGTAACTCCAAGTCAATCACACTTCTGTGAAATCAAACTGTTCACTTAGGAAGCAACACTGAGTGACAATCAATTTCACATGCTGTTGTGCAAATGGGATAGGCAACAGGGGGAAATTATAGGCAATTAGCAAGACACTCCCAATAAAGGAGTGGTTCTGCAGGTGGTGACCACAGACCACTTCTCAGTTCCTATGCTTCCTGGCTAATGTTTTGGTCACTTTTGAAGGCTGGCGGTGCTTTCACTCTAGTGGTAGCATGAGACGGAGTCTACAACCCACACAAGTGGCTCAGGTAGTGCAGCTCATACAGGATGGCACATCAATGCGAGCTGTGGCAAGAAGGTTTGCTGTGTCTGTCAGCGTAGTGTCCAGAGCATGGAGGCGTTACCAGGAGACAGGCCAGTACATCAGGAGACGTGGAAGAGGCAGTAGGAGGGCAACAACTAAGCAGCAGGACCACTACATCCGCCTTTGTGCAAGGAGGAACAGAAGGAGCACTGCCAGAGGCCTGCAAAATGACCTAAGCAGGCCACAAATGTGCATGTGTCTGCTCAAACGGTCAGAAACAGTCTCCATGAGGGTGGTATGAGGGCCCGACGTCCACAGGTGGGGGTTGTGTTTACAGCCCAACACCGTGCAGGACGTTTGGCATTTGACAGAGAAAACCAAGATTGGCAAATTCGACACTGGCACCCTGTGCTCTTCACAGATGAAAGCAGGTTCACACTGAGCACGTGACACACGTGACAGTCTGGAGACGCCGTGGAGAACGTTCTGCTGCCTGCAACATCCTCCAGCATGACCAGTTTGGCAGAGGGTCAGTAATGGTGTGGGGTGGCATTTCTTTGGGGGAACGCACAGCCCTCCATGTGCTTGCCAGAGGTAGACTGGCTGCCATTAGGTACCGATATGAGATCCTCAGACCCCTTGTGAGACCATATGCTGGTCCGGTTGGCCCTGGGTTCCTCCTAATGCAAGACAATGCTAGACTTCATGGGGCTGGGGTGTGTCAGCAGTTCCTGCAAGATGAAAGGAACACTATAGTCACCTAAATTACTTTAGCTAAATAAAGCAGTTCTAGTGTATAGATCATTCCCCTTCAATTTCACTGCTCAAGTCACTGTCATTTCAAAGTTAAATCACTTTGTTTCTGTTTATGCAGCCCTAGCCACACCTCCCCTGGCTATGATTGACAGCCTGCATGAAAAAAAAACTGGTTTCACTTTCAAACAGATGTAATTTACCTTAAATAATTGTATCTCAATCTCTAAATTGAACTTTAATCACATACAGGAAGCTCTTGCAGGGTCTAGCAAGCTATTAACATAGCAGGGGATAAGAAAATCTTAAACAGAACTTGTGTAACGGATCGCCTGGCACCCCGACTGGGTACCTCCGTTGAAGGATGCTCCTAGCGCTTCCTGAGGACTCCAAGCACTGCAGCAGACACCAAAACCACTGAACCGTAGGAGCATATGAATGCTCTCAAGCATATGAATGCTGTAGACAGTTGAATAGGAACCATACGAATAGGTTTACTCTCCTAGCAGTCAAACTGGAACAGCATACAATAAATCCTTCCCCCAATAATGAGACGACACTTCACTTTGAGGGTTAAAACAGGAACTCCCTGTACTGTCACATACAGTCTCTTTTATTCCCAATCCACAAACATAGTACAGCCCACAGGGCGTTACAAAACAACCAATCAATCCGTACAATACACCCAGACACTCCCACACAAAATCCTCCCCTCTGCAGGTGATATGATTACTGAACACAATGGGTAATCTCATTATCACCGGCAGAGGAATACAGTTTTTACACAATATTTATAACTTCTAAAATATACATGTCACAAACATAAAACATACATTTTCATAATCAATCCATTCAGGGGAACAACATATTAAAAAATGGCACGAATCAGACCAGGGGTTCAAAAGTTAAGGGAAAGTCCTTTGTGACTAAATGAAGCATGGCTTTCTGGCCCAAACCAGTTTCAGAGTCTTCTATCCTGGAGAGTAATTCAATTATCTCCCAGGACAGACACAAGACTCCATTAAGCACATGGTTGCAAAAAGACACAAAACACTTTAAAATACATAAAGTCACATTTACACATAACACACAGACATTTCACATATCCCCAGATAGCTGGGATCTGAGTGCACATTATTAGATGAATGGCACTCAGATCACACAAATAAGCCTTTCTGCAGGGGAAATAAACGGTTTAACCTGCAGGGCCATAGTCCAAAGGGAGCAGGCGAGCAACCAGGCTTCTCCAGTTCACAGTGGCGAGGTTGGTTTCGCCACAACTTGCAATAAAGAAAGCCTAAATAGGGCTCTCTTTACAGGAAGTGTTTATGAAAGGCTGTGCAAGTCACATGCAGGGAGGTGTGACTAGGGTTCATAAACAAAGGGATTTAACTCCTAAATGGCAGAGGATTGCAAGGGCATGTTCTTTACACCATAACTGCTTCATTAAGCTAAAGTTGCTCAGGTAACTATAGTGTCCCTTGAAGGCATTGATGCTATGGAAAGGCCCGCCCATTCCACAGACCTGAATCCAATTGAGCACATCTGGGACATCGTGTCACGCTCCATCCACCAACATTGCACCACAGACTGTCCAGGAGTTGGCAGATGCTTTAGTCCAGGTCTGGGAGGAGATCTATCCGCCACCTCATCAGGAACATGCAAAGGCGTTGTAGGGAGGTCATACAGGCACGTGGAGGCCACACACACTACTGAGCCTCATTTTGACTTGTTTTAAGGACATTACATCAAAGTTGGATCAGCCTGTAGTGTGTTTTTCCACTTTAATTTTGAGTGTGACTCCAAATCCATTGACCCTAATGCTGGTTCACCAGTTGTCCTTTCTTTTGGTAGGTTCTAACCACTGTATACCGGGAACACCCCACAAGTTTTGCTGGTTAAGAGATGCCCTGACCCAGTAACTAGCCATCATTATTTGGCTCTTGCCAAAGTAACTCATACCAAAAATTCTGTCACAGTTTACAATCACATTTGTTGTGAACTTTAGATATTCCATGTACGTACATACATTGTCAAGATAGTTTTGCTGTAACCCCTAATTGCACACATTCCTTCTTTTGTGTTCCTATCGTAGTCTTGCAAATCCTATTGGTCTATCTTTCCCTGTTGCCTGTCCCTTTGAGCCTATCCATCTGGTCGGCTTTCAGTTGTCAGTGGTCTCTCAGTCTCCCTGTAACCCACAACCTCCAAGCTTCTGTGGCCATTGTCATCATGGGGAGGACGCCACAATAGCAGGTTTCGTAAAGGTGTTGGGTATCAATGTCTTTGCAAACCTCTGTCACTAGTGGTGGCCTTAGTGCTTTCCATAATCTAGCTATTGCTCTCTGGGCCGTCAGGAGGATGTGGAAGGTTAGTTTCTGTACCTCTTTGGGTGTGTTCTAGGGCATGTGTAGCAGAAGGCAAGTTACCAGTGAAGGGGAGTTGGATCAACAGCAAAAAACAAATGTGAGGAAGGCTGAACTTGATGGACGCAAGTCTCTTTTCAGCTATGTAACTTGTTCTTGGAGAGGACTAATGGCTAGCTGGGTGGTTGCTGTTCGTATAGTTGAACACGTGGCGGCGGCCATCTTGTTTAGCCATCGAATTCAAGGAACTAAAATCGGATACACAATGGCACGAACACTGCTGAACTTTTACCTTCTCCAGAACTTCGACGGGAGTCAAAAAGCATTCTACAATACGAACGCCACATTAACATTGCCTATTTGCACAATTTGAACAATGGTAATTAGACCGGCCGCACAGCCCAAAACTGTGGAACTGTTTTGGGCATGGAAGCCATGCTTGCGGTCGGACAAATATCTCCCGAACCACTGAACCGATTTGCATGATTTTTTAAATATGTGGTTCCCATAATTATGCCTGTTCAGAAAATGAGTAAAAAGTGTATGTTTTGCTTGGAGATAATTGAGTTGATACAGTAATTAACTCAATTATCTCCCAAGTAGAGTTGAGCGGACACCTGGATGTTCGGGTTCGCCAGGTTGGCCGAACTTCGGCAAAAAGTTCGAGTTCAGGACCCGAACCCCATTGAAGTCAATGGGGACCAGAACTTTTGGGCACTAAAATGGCTCTAAAAAAGTCCTGGAAAGGGCTAGAGGGCTGCAAATGGAAGTAAAATAGGGGGAAAGAGTAGGACAAGTGCCCTGCAAACAAATGTAGATAGGGAAATAACTTAAAATAACATAAAATACATAAAAATAATAATCTTGAACTAGAAGGAGGAGGTGGATGTGGAGTAGGAGGTTGAGGAGGCAGTGACCGTGGCAGTGTAGGTGGAAGCGGCAGTGTTGGAGGAGGAGGTAGTCAACACTGTCTTTTTTTTCTAATTGGGGTAGCCCCCAAAATATTGGGATATATAAAAAAAAGAAAACAAAGAATAAGTGCACTTGAGTATAACATTAGTAGGCATGGCTGTGATGGCTTCTAAGGGCACACGAGCAGGGCCGTTTGAAGGAATTTGGGGGCCCCAAACAAAATGGAAATGGAGGCCACCGGCAGCCCGAACCCTGAGCGTCGGGTTGGGGCCCTAAATAAGTGAGGGGGGTGGTGGGAAAAGAATGGGGGGACCTACTGTCATCCCCCCCGACCTCCACCCCTGAGCGGTGGGTGGGAGCCCTAAAAAAGAATGGGGGGCCTACTGTCCTCCCACCCTGCCCCCACCCCTGCACGGTGGGTGGGGGCCCTACATAACTATGAGGGGGGGACCTACTGTCCTCCCCACGGCCTCCACCCCTGAGCGGTGAGTGGGGGCCCTAAATAAGAATGAGAGGGACACACCTACTGTCCTCCCCCTGGCCCCCACCCCTTAGCGGTGGGTGACCTTAAATAAGAATGAGGGGGGGTGGAACCTACTGTCCTCCCACCTGGCCCGCACCCCCCTGGCCCTAAATAACAATGGGGGGACCTACTGTCCTCCCCCCACCCCTGAGCAGTGGGGGCCCTAAAAAAGAATGGGGGGGCCTACTGCCCTCGCCCCCACCCCTGCGCGGCGGGTGGGGGCCAACATAACAATGGGGGGACCTAGTGTCCTCCCCCTCGGCCCCCAGCCCTGAGCGGTGGGTGCCCTAAATAAGAATGAGGGGGAACCTACTGTCCTCCCCCGGCCCCCACATAACAATGAGGGGGGGCTACTGTCCTCCCCCCGGCCCCCACCCCTGAGCGGCGGGTGGGGACCCTAAATAAAAATCCCCCCCCCCCTTCCAAGGTGACTAGGGGTCCCCAAGCACCTAGTCACCCCCCCACCCAAATAATAGTTACCCCCTACCTACCCCCCTCACCCTAAAAATAGTGAGGGGGAAAAAAATAAAAATAAAACTTACCATTTGATGTCTTCTTTCTTCTAAAATCTTCATTTTTCAGCCCCAAAAAAGGCCAAATAAAAAAAACATAATACCAGTCGAACTTAAAATAAAAAAATCAAAACTTGACGCTAAAAAAAAAAAATTTAAAAAAAAAAAAAAGATTCATCTTCACCCATGGAGGGCTCCGCGCAGACTGAGCTCTGCAGGGCGGGGGAAGGCTTATAAAGCCTTGCCCCACCCTGCAATTAGGCTAAGAACACTCTGGTTGGTTGGTTTAAGCCAATCAGAGTGCTCTTTGCCATTTTACACAGGTGGGAAAGTTCTTTGGAATTTTCCCACGCTGTGTAATTTGACTCATAACACTGATTGGTGGGCCTGGAATATAACCAGAGTGCTCTGTGTCATTTTAAGCAGCGTGGGTTTGTTCTTTGGAACTTAGGACGCAATTTGGCAGTTTTGTGACAGGACGTTCAGCAATACTGACAAGAGGCATTGTGGGAACAGGGAGGAAAGCTATTTGCACTTTACTGCATTGACTATCAAAGGGGCGCTCACAAAGTTTTTTGTTGCATTTTATTCTTAACCAGTCATTGTCTTGGGGCCCCAAGCAATTGCTTGGTTTGCTTGCCTTGTCGCGACTGGTCTGCACGCGAGTCAAACGCTTGTTGATTGGCTGCCCTGCAGCTTTTCAAAACGTGCCATTAAATCGCCGAACACCAAACTGAAATGTCTGGGTTCGGGGTCAAAAAATCGTAATGTTCGGTATGAACATTTACAGTTCGGGTTCGCTCAACTCTACTCCCAAGCAGAGGGGAGGAATTTACTGTAATGAATGGGAGTGTTTAACTGTGTGACTAAACTATTGATTGTGGAGTTTGTGTTTTCAATGCCCAACAAGGTCCACGTCGGTGGTAACCTAGCGGGAAAACTTGTATAAAACAAACAATAAAGCCTCAGTTCTGTTCTGATCTGCTTAACCCTCAATACGTAGCATTGTCTCGTTATTGTAGGGAACTGTTATATTCACACTGAGGATTGCTATACTTTGTATGCTCCCCTGAGCTCTAATCACTTGGCTTTTTTAAGAGCTGTTCCTGATACGCTCTCCTGGAGGAGAGGTCTTTTCCACACGGTCCTGGAGGACAGAGGTTGATCCAGGGTGGAAGGAAGACGGCGAGACTCCAGTTAAGCTACGGCGGTTGTTGAGTCTGCGGTGTCTGGTGTGGTGCTTATGGTTCTCTGCGTCAGCTAGGAAGTGTGTGTCAACGGAGTTGCCCAGTCGGGGGGCCAGGTGATCCATTACAGGAGTGTTGTGTGTGTGGTCTCCTGGAGCAGCTGGCAGATACACCACCAGAAGCTGGCAGTGAGTTCACACTGCCACCATATGTGGAGTACCGTTCCCTCCCCCTTTCCGCACCTCCAGCACACCGGGGATGAACCTAGGTACAGCTTATGTATGTATCACCTAATAGCGTTTTTCTGTACTGCTCTAGTAGGGTTTCTGATTTGATTAGTCGTTTGGTCATTATAGTACATTCCCATTGGTCTTTAGTTGAGTTGGCATCTGTGGGTCATCCCGGTCTAAACCGTTTAGGAAGCCACAGTATGGTGGGTATGTCAAAGGGCTCCATAGCCTGTTTCTCTAGAGGCATCCACTGCGGTGGGGCTGCACTAGAAAAGTGGGGGAGGACTGATGCCAATACCGCTGCCTGGTAATAGGTTTTAATATCTGGGAGGGCGAGACCATTTCTCGCCATTGCCTGTAGTTGGGCTCCTGGCACACAGGCTTTGTGGCCCCCCCACACGAATCTACTGATATCTTTTTGTGCTTCTCGGAGATAAGACAGGGGTACCTGAATTGGTAAGTTGCGAAACAGGTATTGAAGGCTAGGGAGTATGGCCATTTTGATGGTTGCCACTCTCTCTGTCCAGGTCAGAAACAGGGTACTCCATTTCTTCATAAGGCGACGGCAGTATCCTCATACCCTAACATACTTAGCTGGAAAGCTCTCTGCTGGGTTTTTAGTGAAGGCCAGTCCCAGGTATTTTATTGTGTCTGTTCTCCACTAAAATCACTAATAAAAATATTAAAGAAAATGGGTCCAAGTACAGATCCCTGAGGTACCCCACTGGTGACAAGCCCATGCCTCGAATATATTCCATTGACTACAACCCTCCGTTGCCGGTCACTCAGCCACTACCTTACCCATTCAACAATATTGGAATCCAAACTTAAAGACTGCAGTTTATTGATGAGCCTTCTATGTGCAACAGTGTCAGGGCCGGTCGTCTAGGTCTAGCGATGGTACCTTCAGTGAGTCTTGTTTGTCTCCAGTGCTCCGACTCCCCAACCCCTGGCACTGTCTGTGCCAGGGTCTAACCGAGACTATGTCTCGCTTGAAACATGAGGGATTAGTGCGTGAGGGGGTCGGGGGGGTCCCGGTAAACTAGTCTATGTGCACCTTTGGTATGAAGCAGTAAAATTTTAAAAGGAAAAACATAAAATGAGAAAAACTAAATGGTAACTTGGTATTGCGTCTTACGTATACCAACATTTCTTGAGTATTGAGTCTCTTTATCGGGACGACCAGTCATGAGTCAGTCGCTGGACCTGCATTTCGGAACTCAGACAGCGGGATGCCCCAATCTTGAAGCTGGCGTAGGCCTTGTGGTGCAGACGTGATGGAATGGAGGGGGTATTGGTGGTATACAAACAGCTTAGCCAGATAGCCCCTTCTGTAGTTTAGTCCCTGTGGCATTGTGTTCTGTGCCAAGGACTTGCAAAGTTGCAGGGTATCTGCCGAGAGGTCGGAAAATATTTTTAATATTGCTGTATTTCTCAGGCATCTCTCTACTTCTGCTTGCTCTGACTATCCTTTCTTATGGAAGAAGTGTATCCTCACTATGATGTCCCTTGCTGAGGAGCTAGGTAAGTGGCTGGGTCTTCTGAGGCGGTGTGCTCTGTCCAGCACCAGTTGGTCCTGGTGGAGTTCGGGGGTCAGCTGTTGGAACATGTCCTACAGGTAGTTATACAGGTCAGCGTTTGGGACTGTCTCAGGTATGCACCTAAACCGGAGGTTGTTCCTCCTGGACCTGTCTTCCAAGTCTGCCAGCTTGATTTTTTGAGCTGTGATAGTTTCCTTATCAGCCATGCTGTTGTGGGCCGTGAAGAAGTTGTCCATCTTGGACTCTAAGTGTGCAGTGCGTATCCCAATTTCATGCAGGTCCTTCCTGAGTTCAGCCGTCAGGGTGAGCATTTGAGCAGGTCCTTCCCGCGGTTTTGGCGGTAAAGCTTTCGTAAGGAAGAAAGACGCTTTGTCCCCTTTAGTCGTCCTGGGTTTCAGACTTTGTGACATCGTCTGGGTACTTCCCGTGTGTGCTGCGGTTGTTATTATTATGATATTTATAGAGCGCTGTCAAATTCCGCAGCGCTTTACAATGGGTGGACGAACAGACATGTAGTTGTAACCAGACAAGTTGGACACACAGGAACAGAGGGGTTGAGGGCCCTGGTCAATGAGCTTACATGCTAGAGGGAGTGGGGTAAAATGACACAAAAAGGTAAGGATAGTATTAGACTAGTGACAGTTGCAGAAGAGGAATCAGTCAGGAGCTATTAACAGTTTAAGTGATACGCTTTTATGAAGAAGTGGGTTTTTAATTATTTTTTTGAAGGAGTGGAGACTGGGTGAGCATCTAGCGGAGGAGGGAAGAGAGTTCCACAGGAATGGTGCAGCCCTCGAGCAATCTTGAAGACGAGCATCAGAGGTGGGAGTACGGACAGAAGATAGACGTAAGTCTTCAGCAGATCGTAAGGGCCTAGACGGGACATACTTGTGTATAAGGGAGGGATAGATAGGTGGGAGCAGCATTATGTAGAGATTTGAAAGCAAGAACCAGAATTTTAAATTGAGCTCTATATTTTATAGGAAGCCAATGTAGGGACTGACAGAAGGGTGAGGCATGGGAGGTGCGGGCGGACAGGAAGATGAGCCTCGCCGCCGCATTCATTATGGACTGTAACGGAGCAAGTTGGGAGCACGTAAGACCACTGAGAAGCGGATTACAGTAGTCAAGGCGAGAAAGGACAGTGGAATGGACCAACACCTTAGTCGCATCTGGCGTTAAGTAGGGGTGGATGCGCGCAATGTTTTTTAGATGGAAATGACAGGATTTGGCGATAGATTGAACATGAGGCTCAAAGGAGAGGTCGGAGTCAAAGAGAACACCTAGGCAGCGAGCCTGCGTGGTGGAGCTGATGGTAGCACCATTGACTTGGAGGGAGACAGACACAGGAGTAACAACACTTTAGGGAGGAAAGACCAGAATTTCAGTTTTGGTCAAGTTTAGTTTAAGGAAGTGGGCAGCCATCCAGTTAGAAACCGCAGAGAGGCAGTCAGAGACACTAGTCAAGAGGGACGGGGAGAGATCAGGAGAGGACAGGTCGATTTGCGAGTCATCTGCATAGAAATGATATTGGAAGCCAAAGGAGCTAATGAGTTTACCAAGGGAGGCAGCATAGATGGAGAACATTAGGGGACCAAGGACTGAACCGCTCGTTAGTCCGGTTAGTGCCCTGTGATACTCGAGCGGCGGGAGCTACTCCAACATGCGAACGTGCAGCTCGAGCGCCAAATCAAGCCCCCTGCAGATTTCTTTTTAAGGGTGTTTCACTTTAATTCTCATATTCCAGGTAACTATTCTTTTTTGCGCCTTCCTAGTTTAATTACTTTTACATATCTCTCAACTGTCCCAATTTTGTGGCCATGTCACAGAATGGTATTAAAGTTTAATGTTTCTATAGGTTTGGTGAATCCCTATATTTCTCCAGTTTCAGAGCTATTTCCGTTTGTCTTATTCCCTCTTTTCTATGTATATTCCACCTTTGGATATTAGAATATTTGCACATTAAAGTTTCATGTGCCTAGAGATTTACAAAGGACCAGTCCCCACAAAATGTGCAAATACTAGAGTATTTCAGAATGAAGTGAGAGTTTCAAGCAATGCTCTATGCACCCCATTGAGGGCAGTCCCCTTAGGGGGTGTGTACTTTTTTGGCATGCCTCTATCCCCTTTCAATTTTGTACCTCCCAATGTTCCGAGATCGGGTTTTGAGAAAAAAAAAAAATCACCGCCATTTACAGAATTATAATAAACAAGAACTTGATTGTAGTAAAACATTGGAAATAATGTAATATGGTATATAACTTTCCATATTATTTTCTACAGACTAACAGCTACTTACTACAATCAAGACAAATTTATTGTTCTGTATATTATAATTTACCCATACCTTATAGAATATATTGCTTTGGTAGTAAGCAAACCATATTTGCTTCTACATTATAAAGGGTTTAAAAAAAACAAAAAACATCAAATTGTTCAGGTGGCAAATACCAACTTCTCCTTAATGAAACTGAACTACCTTTATGGAAAATAAAGTATAATAAAAAAAAGCAAATGTTTTAACCCCTCACCAGCATCAGACAAAATCTGCACAAATTTTCTTTTGATGTCTGGGCTATAGAATTAGATCCCTATGTAAGGTGATGAGCTGTGTAAGTGCAATAAACTATAAAGTAATAAATGCACAAGGATATGAGAATTTGTCTTTAATTGAAATACACAACATACAGTTACAATGGCATAAACTGAGGCGACAAAAAAAAAAAACTACATGTATATAACAAAATTTGTCAAAAATAATCCAGATTTATCTGGGAGAGGGGACAAGTTACTATTGCCTTATATTCTTCATTTTTGTAATATTTCACTGTGAATGAAACCGCATATTAAAGAGGTGTTTTGCTGTATATCCTTGAAAAGCAGAGAGTAGAATAGAGATCTCTTCATATTGAAAATTCTAATCTTGTAAACATGAGAGCCAATATGGTTCATTTATTTATACCAGTCTGAGGAAAAAGAAAAAAAATTATACAACGTGAAAATTGGAACTTAAAACATACAAGCAAACAGGAGGTTTAAATACATAAATAAAAAAATAAAAAAAGAAGAAGAGCACATCAAAGGAACATTATAATGTTAATAATACAAACCTGTATTTCTAAAGCTCTTGTTTTTGCTTTATTTAGATTCAGCACCCCAAAATTACAGGAATAAAAAGTATCACTTATGTTTTTTCCCCCTCAAACATTGGTGTATCTACTAAGTGGCAAAGCTTTACATTACTTTGTTAAAACTAAAGGATCATTACCCCAGATCTCTTCATTGAGTTGAAGTGGTCTGGGTGTCTAAATGGTCCTTTAAGATAACAAAATAAGTGCTCTAAGAACAGGTAAAAGCTTGCCGGCATTTTTGTTCTGGACAGAGCTCCTCTGTAATAAAATAATGCGTGTGTGCGCTTGGTGCTAGAATATGTTTGGGCATAGAGTAGAGGTGGTTAAAAGGTAGGAAAATTTTGGATGCGTGTATTGGCTATGTGTTTCAGACCTTCGTAGTCCATTATAGAGTCTCGAGATTGTAGATTCCCTGGTGTAATGGCAGAACTAATTAAGATGGCCCTGGTGCTAGAATATGTTTGGGCATAGAGTAGAGGTGGTTAAAAGGTAGATCCTCAGCCATTAAAATCCCATGCCAGGGGGTTCGGGAAGGGGGCAGAGCCTGACAGCAGAACTAAGCAGTCGCATGACCTCGGAGCTCCTAAGATATAACGCTATTAAAACCCTAAGTTGGGCAACTACATCCAGCCAAAAAGCTGTAACTACTTGACAGACAGTGGCTGATCGATATGGGTCGAAAGACTAAGAGCCAAAGGTCAGATAAACTGCGGCTCGTAGCAAACATTGGTGATCTCCTCCGGCAGGCACACAAGGCGGTTAGGCCCAAGATGTCCAACTACCCAGACACATACTGTCAGTATATTTATATTGGCAGACATTTTGTGTTAAGACAGAAATTAAAAGTGTATACTGTAAGTCACGATCAGAACAGAGGTGGCTCAATTTTGTAACAGAATACAGAGACAGACACATTTTTACTTCTCCCTGTAACTATTCATTTAAGCCTGAAGCTAAGGAATGCGACTTACATAAACAATAGAGCTAAAACCTGAGATAAGGCACAATGTCAACAGCAGAGGGGGGGTTGAATGCTACAACCCAGAGACAAATATATATATATATATACACACATACATACACACACACTATCCACATATAACTAATATTATATTAACCATATATAATTAGTACTATGTTAATAATATAGAATATTTATGGATATAATATCAATGACGATATGTCATGTTATTAACGAACGTTAGTGTAATATGTGGAATATACATGTATAAATAATATTAACTATGTAGCTACACACAGGATTACCAATGACAGATAACACTAAGTAATTAATTTTACTTTCTAAATAAGGGTTCCATTGTAAGGAAAGGTGAAATTAAGGCTACATGTGCCAATTCTAAAATTATGACTGAAAAACCAGACGCTCTTGCTGGTTGAAAACCAACCAAAGCCTTTGAAGATGACAGCTTCTGTGACTAATACTAGCCATAAAAAGATAACCAGATGACGTCAAACGCATCACGAAATTCAGTTAACCCATTATACAAAAAGGTAAATGGACCCCCTGACAAGAATTTTCTGTGATGTAATTGCGCTATCTACTGACCAAAATATAGATGATAGTCTGTAGGGAAGACACCCACAGTTCTCTATTGGTCCTATCAACTAGTGACGTCCAGGGGATTTCTCCTTTAAAAAGTAAGGACAAAGGAGATAGAGGATACTCTCTCACTCTCAAACACTCAGACTCTTACACTTAAAACCACTCTTGGACTCTTGACTTTTAGACAAACTCAAGACTCACACTTAACATCTAAGATCTGACATCTGGAGCCAAAGCTGGACACACCTAATTCTTTATATATTATATTAATTTTTACAAATAACAAAACTTCAGAACCAAAAAACATTTATATATTTTCATACAATTCTCACATCATACTTGCATTCAAAATTCCTGGGAGATATCTACACATCTGATAGAAAATCTACAACCTTACTGGTAATTATGCTGGGTTTATTTAATTAAATTAAATTAAATTTTACTAATAGCAGGAAAATATATCTGGATAAATGTTGGGCAGATTTCAAATATAAGAAATCATAATTAGCTAAGGAATATATGGTCATAAAAATTCCATTCCTGTAGGTGCAATAAAAACAACAATATATTAATGGTAAATTTGCCAAATGTTAGCATACCAAATTTTTATCCAGAGGTATTGACTTGTTCTGATAATAAAGATAGTGAATCTTAATTAAGGAAGTTAAAATTCAGCAAACGTAAAATCTGGTTAGAATTATTCTTATTGAATGGACACAGGAAAGGAAGAGAGACAAACAGGATTACATTGTATACTTCATAACCACGTAAAGGAAACAGTCGCGTTGCTCACCAATTGATAGCACTATTTAGGAGAAAGTAGGGGTAAAGGTCATGCTAAAACATTGCTTTGTAAAGTTGAGTCTAGCAAAAGTGGCTTAGTGCCTGGCTACCCATACTTTAGTGCTTAATATATTGAAACAGGGAAAATAAAACAACAAGTTAAATAAACAGTTATCACTGCGGTGCTCAGTTATATAAATGGGCCTGCGATGCCGCAACAGCCTCGACAACAAGCCTTAGCTAATACAAGAACATAGGTGAGATAATATCCCGACATGCTATAACAGCTCCAGGTTTGCTAAGGAAAATGTATGCAGGTTTTATCTGGAGGTAAGCCACCCTGTCTGTTCAAAATAGGGCAAGCCAAGGTGTGTACCAGATTAGACGCAGTGACCTTTAAAGGGATTGTGAAAGTGCAATCTTAACTGCTGTAATGCTCCTGTATAAAGAGTGAAGATTAATAAATGAGGGACATGTACATTTGTATAACAAACAGGCTTGAGTAGGCAAGTCACAGATTAGGTAAGATATGTTCGGTTACACAGTACAACTTAAAGAGGACATTCAGGTCTATGAGTGTAACTTGTTTTTCGCTAGGTAGCTGTAATGCCTGCCAGGAAGTACATGCATTACTAAGCAGTTTGGGCCAGCAGTGAAGGTGCTAAAATGCTTTGTGTGCTTGGTCAATATGTGTGGACCAGACTGTTTGATAACCACGGCTGTCAGGTCATGCTGTGTGTGAGGTCGCGGTACCGGTCGGCAGTTACTCCCCTTGACAGGTATGTAGTGAGGTGCTACAGGTTAGGATTTGTCTTTCAGTACCAGCGTGTGAATGCCTGCGTGTGTTTGGAGTGTGCCGGTGAGTCTGTGCGTGCAGGTAGGTATATGAGGGATTGGTGGGATAGTCCAACGTATTGTGCTGGGGGGTAGATCCCAGATCATCCGATACCCCGGTTTGGTAGCAGGCGTAAGAGGCACCAACCTTCCCTGTCACGGTGGCACAGACACCAAAACCATGCACCCAGACACTGCACCAGTAACAATCAAGGTGCTTAAAAAACTCCTGGAAGACCTCCAGACAACTTTTCAGTCAGATGTTGCACCGATATACAAGGGATTACAGTCCGGCTGAGTACCCTGGAGACCACCTCCGCACACATAGCCCCCCTCCAACAGGAGATACAAGGGCTATGCTTTCGCCCTGGAGGATGCACGCAGAGAAAACAACCTGAAGGTTCGTGGCATCATGGAAGAGATACCGACAGCTGAACTGCCGCACCTCATACGCTGGCTTCTGACGGCGATACTGCCGACACGGCAGGCTAAAGCAATAGGCCTGGATGGCGTCTTCGAGCCCCAAAGCCAGCCAGAGCCCCACTTACAGCTACTCGGGACCTTATAATATGATTTCAACAATATAAAGACAAGGCAGCGGTACTAGCTGCAGTCAAAGACTGTACCCCATATCAGTTTGAATCAATGACTCTCTCCTTCACGACCTCTCGGGCAGCACCTTAGCCTGGCGAAGGTCCCTTAAGTCATTCACCTCACACAACACGCGATACAATACTGCTGGCGTCCAACGTGATCCCTGCTGGTCCTAAAAGGGGAACACAAGCACAAGATATTCGACCCACAAGGAGCACAACATATACTGGCTACTCTGGGACTATCTCAAAATCCCTTATACACCACCGAACCTCGAGGCACCAGACCACCGCAGGGCTGGGGCTCGGAAAGATTGACGGCATTTGTTCCACGACAGCCCAGATGGGGCTTCCACGCAGCAGCTACCACGTGAGGCCATCGCAGAGCCCTAGAACCACAATCCCATACTGAAAGCTGTTTTTCTTTCATGATGATACTATCTATACCTCTCAATTCCTATAGCTATGATGTTAATGCTCAAACACCTAAAAATGCCCACAGTTTAACTCCGCTCCTGGGGCCACGACTGTTCGGTAAACATCCCACAATTGCACCTCACCTCCCCCCCACCTGATTTCAGTCTTAACCGGATGACATACTTAGCGACACAGAAGCCAGGCGGTAAACACTTACTCTTGAGGTACACATCACACCATGCAGCTGGGTTAGCCACTTAGTCAGGGACAACATCAGTGATGTACCAATCTTTGCTCAATAGTTACCCTGTAACAAAAAGGTGCTAGGACCGTAGTGCCAATCCACTGTTTCTCTAATGTTTAATTAGCTGGCATCAGCTGTTGTGGCAGTACCAGCCTGTTTGTAATAACAATGCACAAATAAAAAATGAATAAAAAAATCCCATGCCAGCTGCGGATCGACTATTTACCCATCCTTGCAGAGTACTATTTGTATGCAGTGTCTGCAAACGTAGGTGTGTTTTTGCATCAAATACATGTGTGTGTATTGTTGGCAATACACACATTGTTAAAGCACCGCGCTTACAGCAGCAGTGGCTTAGTATCCAACAGCTTAAAATACATAGTAAAAACAAAGAAAAACGTTACCTGCGCTCTGGCCTAAATCCCCATGTGCATTTGAACAAAAATGGAGGCTCTTTAGTTCTATTCTAAATGGCCATTTGAATATATAAGCTCACCAGCCACGTCAAGGCAAGCCTCAATAGGTGAGTTCCTACACTAGCCATTAGATATGCTGATATCAGCCAAGAGTCTCCAATGAGACAGAAAGGGGAGACAGAAAGGGGTACCCTATAAACCCTCCAACATTTAACCCTTTATAGGGCTTCTGCACATACAATAAACTTTGCTGATATCAGACAAAGTGAGACAGAAAGGGGTGTTTTATAAACCCTTTAACATTTAACCCTTTATAGGGCTTCTACACATTCAATAAACTTTGCTGGTATCAGACAAAGTATAGGCGTCTCTAATGAGACATGAAAGGGTGTTTTATAAACCCCTACATACTTTACCCTGAATAGGGCTATAACATACAAATCACCTTGCTGGTATCAGCTAAAAGGCAAATTTCTCTGATGAGACAGGAAGGGGTGCTGCCCCTACATACTTATAAAGTCTTAATAAGACAAACGTGGGAAGGCTGGCAGCAATGTATATGAATTTTGTATCACTCAGCTATGTTGCATTGCTGCCAGCCTTCCCACGTTTGTCTTATTAAGACTTTATAAGTATGTAGGGGAAGCACCCCTTCCTGTCTCATCAGATAAGCCTTTTAGCTGATACCAGCAAGGTGATTTGTATGTTATAGCCCTATTCAGGGTAAAGTATGTAGGGGTTTATAAAATACCCTTTCATGTCTCATTAGAGACGTCTATACTTTGTCTGATACCAGCCTAGTAGTCAAGTCCAGTTGGTATCTGAGATCATACCATCTCTCAAGCGTGGGCCCAATTATCGGGTATGTTCAAAAACAGTGCAACTAATCCTGCCTACTGCGCCATACCACACCCGGAAGAGTCCTGTCAGACTCCTCAATCTCCACCACCGACCAAATCCTTGAGGATGCATGCAATACTATAACCTTTGTCAAGTGAGCAGCTTGGTAGTACCCAAGGATGCTAAGTGTGGCAGACCTCTCTGCCTCTGGATTGTTATTTTAGACAATTTCGTCTGGTTGTTCGCCAGTCCCCAGTTGTTCGTGTGTTTCCTGATTACATTTCCTAAAAGACAAATGAACTACTGAATGGCGGGCCACCCAGCAGGAAAGTGTGCTGCTCGTTAACCTTTTTAAACTTATTAACATTGTGGTTAACTGCAGCCACTTCCAAATCCCAAACGTAACTCATTCTGATCCAATTCATTCTGATCGCCTGCAATAGGGGTTCTACAGTAAGCACAAAAAAATTGCAGGGGAGTGGACACCCCTGCTCGGTGCTATTTGATATTAGTATAGCGTCTGTTAATGCCCCATTCATCTGAATCTGTGCCATGTGATTTGGTGTGATTCTCACCAAACCCCATAATCTCCACTATCTGGCATGATTTGCCAGTCCACCCAACAGCCTTTTTTACACATGTGCGGAGATTAACAGCAGTGGGCGTTTCTGGGTTTAAGCCAAGTGGATAGCATTTAGGATCCTAATGGTATTGTCCTTCGCCTTCTCATCCGGGAACAAAACCACTTTGATCTGGGTGGACTAGTGTCCTCTTTAGCAGTCAGGCCATAATTTTTGCATACAATTTAACATCTGCATTAAGCAGGGATATGGGTCGTAGCTGGAGCAGTTCTCAGAGTCCTTACCCTCCTTCGGCAGAATAGATATGCGCGTCAACAATGCGTCACGTGGGAAGGCGTCCCAGATCAAGTTAAATGTTTTAACATCTCAGGCAGCAAGATGCCGCCAAACTGTTTAAAATACTTCAGGGTTAGGCCATCAGGGCTAGGGGCCCTGCCAGTTTACATTGTTTAACCTCTGCTTGCAATTCTTCAAGGGTGAACTCAGCGTCCAATTCCTGGGTGGCTTCTCGCGTTAGTGTTGATCGGTTCTTATCCACATGTTCACAAATTCTAATTTCTGGGATGTGGAATCACTGTTTGCGATTCTGCAGCATTCTAACTAACATGTGGCCGCATATATTAGCATGCTCGTATAAAAATCGTTTTGACTTTTGGAGTAGTAAATAATCCTGTTGGGTCAAAAGCGCTTGTAAGCTTCTACTGGCGTCTAAAAAGTCTCTGTACATCTCTCCATCATGGAGCCCCATTATGGTCAACTTCCAGCTCGTTTTTTCACTGTACTATATCTGTTATTTGTCTAGCTCTTTCCTTCTTATGAAGGGTAGATAAGGTAACCAAGACCCCCCTTAATTTACACTTGTGAGCCTCCCACAATATTGGCAGTGAAATTTCTGGTGAACCGTTTTCTACAAAATATTTAGTAAGAGCCTCCAAAATATTTTGTGAGAGCCTACTACATTTGCTTCTGGAAGCAGGGATTAATTTAGCCACCAGTGTCGTTATGTTGGTCTACACAATGGGTAGTTCAGGGTTAGATCCACGGGTGAATGGTCAGACAACACCCTACTGCCATTCTGAGCGTCCATTATATAGGTGAGAAACTCCTGTGGCAGCACAATGTAATTAAATCGTGAGTAAGCATTAGTTGCGAATAATAAAATGTAAAATCCTTCTCTGTATGGGTGCGCCAGCTATCTACCAACCTCAAATAAGTAAGAAGCCCCCCTAGTTTTCCATAGCTGTTGAGGAGGAACTGAACTACATTTTCTGAATGTGTCATGTCCGGGTGTCATCACACACTATCAGAATCCCTTCACTGAACGTCACCCGTCGGGATAGTGTAATTTTAAGGAAGCTAAACTTCCCTGAGTTGGGAGCATAGAGACAAACAAGAGGCACCCCCTAGAGTGCCTTTGACAAGCATGCATCATCCTTTAGCATCCGCCACACTATCAATAAGCTGAAAAGGAACATGCTATGGCACAAAGATCGCGACCCCAGCGGATTTAGCTTGTGTATTGTGGACAAAATAGCCTACCAGATACCTGCAGTTTCGCAAAGTCGGGCCACATCGGCCCGGAAGTGCGTCTCCTGGATCATCCCCACTCCTATTCTGTGTGCTCACAGGTCTCAGCACCTGTGAGTGGGGATTGACTGATTATCGATTTTTTGTAACTATTGGTAGATTATCACGGCAATACTGATAATGAATGAGTGGGCCAGCGCTTCCATAATGTGGCACAAGTGGCCGCCTTAGGGCACACTGGCCCGGAGATCTGAGTGACCGGCAGGAGGTGGGCGCAAAGCACTCCCTCCTGCCAGGTACTCTGTGTAGCGTACCCGAGAGGAGCAGTGGCTTTCCTATGGGGAACATTTTGAGGCTGGGTTTAACATTGCAGCACGAAGTACAAAAGGGACACTGCACCCAGACCACTTCAATGAGCTGAAGTGGTCTGGGTGCCTACAGTGCATCTTTAAAGGTGCAAAAGGAACAAAGCAACTGACTAAATACTTGCCACTACCCGACACCCCCATCTCCAAAATCCCTATCTAGGCTCACGTATATGTGGCTGCTTGGAGAGGACCCAAATTGGTTTTTTTTTGCATTTTTCACACACAAACAAATATGAATGTTAATTTTAGCCAATGTTTGTGACTAAGTGGCTACTAAAAAAGCTTGGACATACCCCATTTGTAATACCTTGGGTTGTTTACTTTTGTAAATGGTATGTTATCATGTGGATAATTTTCATTCCTGGGCTACCATATGGTCTCAAATGCAACATAACCAATCTTTTTTTCAAATTTCTATGTGTATATACTGAAAAATGTAACATGCTATATTTGACCCTGTAACTTTCCAAAATACCATAACATCTGTACATGGGTGAGGGGTGGGTACTGTTTCACTCATAAGACATTGCTGAATACAAATGTGTACTTTATTGCAGTAACAGCTAACAATATTATGACATTCACAGTTAAAATGTCATGCAGTGCTAAAAAAATAAAATGTCTTAATTTCTCACATTTATTTATATTTGATTAATATTAAGTTATGTTTAATATATAAATAGTTGATGTGACATGAAAGCCCTGATTCTCCTGAACAAAATTACATATAGTAAGTGTGGGTGCATTACGGTTGAACAGATATGTGGTGCAAATTCAACGTTTTGATCTGAACTTGTACAACTGCCTCAGTCATTAAGGAGTTAACGATATATAGTTACATAGCTGAAAAGAGACTTGCGTCCATCAAGTTCAGCCTTCCTCACATTTGTTTTTTGCTGTTGATCCAAAAGAAGGCAAAAAAACCCAATTTGAAGCACAATTTTGCAACAAGCTAGGAAAAAAATTCCTTCTTGACCCCAGAATGGCAGTCAGATTTATCCTTGGATCAAGTAGTTATTACCCTACATTGAAATATTATATCCTTGAATATTCTGTTCTTGCAAGTATGCATCTAGTAGCCGTTTGAACATCTGTATGGACTCTGATAAAACCACTTCCTCAGGCAGAGAATTCCACATCCCGATTGTTCTTACAGTAAAAAAACCTTTCCTTTGCCTTAGGCGAAATCTTCTTTCTTCCAGTCTAAACGCATGGCCTCGTGTCCTATGTAAAGTCCGGTTTGTGAATAGATTTCCACACAATGGTTTGTATTGGCCCCGAATATATTTGTATAATGTTATCATATCCCCTCTCAGGCGACGTTTTTCTAAACTAAATAGGTTTAAATTTGTTAACCTTTCTTCATAGCCGATATGTTCCATTCCTTTTATTAATTTTGTAGCCCGCCTCTGCACTTTTTCTAGTGCCATAATATCCTTCTTTAGAACAGGTGCCCAAAATTGCACAGCATATTCAATATGGGGTCTTACCAGTGATTTATAAAGAGGCAAAATTATATTCTTGTCCCGAGAATGAATGCCCTTTTTCATGCATGACAATACCTTACTGGCCTTGGCCACTGCTGATTGACATTGCACATTGTTGCATAGTTTGTTGTCTATAACAATTCCCAAGTCCTTTTCATGTGTTGTTATCCCTAATTCGCTTCCATTAAGGGTATACGTTGCTTGTGTATTCTTTACGCCAAAGTGCATAACTTTGCATTTTTCAACATTAAATGTTGATATAGTGTGAACACCAACAAAGAAACAACAATTGAACATCAATGTAAACAAATCGCCCTTCTTACATGGTAGCATATGAGAAGGAGAAGGAAAAAAAAAATGTATGTGTGCAGTCCAAAGTGGCAGACTGTGGCACACCTCTGCCATATAAACAAATTGTGCAAACAAACAGTATCAAGGAGTGCTGAAGGCCATGTGCTGGTGCAAAAAGTCAGGGGACAAAAGCAATATGCACTCGTGAAAACAGAGTCTCCTTCATATAATCAGTCGATGCAGAACAACGTTTCGCCACAAACAAACAGATTAAAAAAAAAAAAAAAATCTGTTCTCAGAGCAATATGGTGGGATCCAAAAGGTCTCTTGGAAGACAGCCTCATTCCTCTGAAGTAGCAGGATGGACTAGGCAAAAAGGCAAGGAACTCCTAGGTCTACGGAGTCTTGCAGGCAAAGATGGTCTACCCCCATAGGTGGATGACCATCTTGGGTTAATTCAAGTATAGTCCTGAGCTAGCAAAGAAACCGGAACCCCCATTTGTAAGGAATTTTACACTCGCGCAAGAGCAGCGTGATAGGCCGTAGTGCTAGTCAAGCATCGAAGGTGAGCACAGAGAGGTCTAGGTAGAATGATGTCTTCAGGTGGCATTCATAATTCGCTCCCATGTTCGGAATGAGCTTAAGCAACAAATGATGTCATGAGGGGCTTCACCAGGCCTCAGCTGTCGTACAGCTCTATGCACCCCCTCAATTGCAAAGGTTTCAGGTTCAGGGTTCTGCAGTACCCCAGGAGTCCTGGGATAGAGTCTCCCTGCTCAGATTCTGCCAGGCCCCTAATTCTGATATTGCATCTCCTACTTTTATTGTTAATATCTAATATCTCTTGGTGAGGTAGTCCTAAGGTCTAGGAGCAGGGTGAGTGCCCCTGCGAAGGAAGCTGGGAGCTCCCCTTGCAATTCTGACCATTCTAGCAATCTGTCACAATGCTGATTTAGCGAAGTGCCAGGCAGGTCGCAGAGCTCTCCTAACACGCATCCTCTCTGGCCGCCATCCAGTCCACGCCCCTCCTACTCTGAACATTTTCAATAGCTTAATCAGTGGAAATTAATATTCTCGTCATTTTCCATTACTATATTATAGTACAAACAAGGAAGGTACTGGTACTGGTAGTATGAGACGTCAGTTTAAGGGGGCTTAACCCTGTAATGCGGCAGTTTATGAGCTGTTTTAACCCCTTAACTCTGTTACAGCATTCTATGCCGTCCCACCATTAATTGGGCTTTAAAGCTGTTGCAGTTTTTTTTATAGAATATGATGAAAAAATTACTTTAACCCCCAATATCTGTTACACATCTACAACCGCCAAAAAAACACCTGTGCTAAATAGTTTCTAAATTTTGTCCTGAGTTTAGAAATATCCAACGTTAACATGTTTTTAGCTTCTTTTTTTTTTGGTTGTAGGTTATAGTGCTACAAGTACAAGTATGACATTGCAGTTTCAAAATATATGTTTTTAAAATATATCAATAGTGACATTGAAAAACACTTATCGGTCATAAATCTCTGAATCACACCTCACATGTACATATTTTTTTTTTAATTTTTTTTTTAAGTAGACAACCCAGTAGGCACTTAGTCACAAACACTGGCCAAAGTTAGCATTTATATTTGTTTGTATGTTAAAAATGCAAAAGACAACTATGAACGCTAACTTTGGCCAGTGTTTGTGACTAAGTGGCTACTAAAAAAGCCTGATCACCTCCTAAATACGGTAATTTGCCTGTATTCTCCTGTTTTGTGTTGGTCTGCCTCCGTGTCCAATTCCGGCTTCCAAAAGGCTACAAGACAGGTAACTTCTTATCCGTGCCTCTTTATACGAACCTGTCGATTCTGTATCCGCCTCCTGAGTGTATTTTGTGAATGTGAGACTGCTGGTGTGTGGTTTGTGTTTTTATTACATTATAGTTAGACTGCCTAGCAGGCAGGGAACACGTCCACCCAGAGAAAGGCTGGGAACCGCCTAGTGAGAGGCAGGGAATATAGTCTGACCAGAGAAGGGCTGGGAGCTGCCTAGTAAAAGGCAGGGAATATTGTCCACCCAGAGAAGGGTTGGGAGTCGCCTAGAGAAAGGCTGTGAATTTAGTCCGCCCGGAGGGGGCTGGGAATTTTGTTGTACAACAGGGTGTTATTTGCTGTTTAATTATTACTATGCTTGTTGTTTTGTTCTTTATTATTTTGTGGTTTTTATTCACCTGTAGATAGTATGGGTACCCTGGTTATGTGTGTGTGTGTGTTGTGTGGCTCATCCTTGATTCCGGATTATGTGCACATCTTTACATCTGTGACTCTTGTAAATGTCTTTTTATTAGTCTCTCCACTTTCACCTTTTCCTTTATTCTCTACCTCTTCTGTACTTTTTGCCCAGAGCTGTGTTAGTCACCCACGCTTGCCCCGCTCAGATCTGTGACCGCCATCTTGGGTAGGCGGATCCCGTGACTTCTTTGTTTAGGGAAGATGCACAAATATTTATTCTTCGTGGCAGTCGAGCAATGTAGACACTCCTTTCTCTCTCTCTCTCTCTCTCTCTCTCTCTGTCACTCTCACGTGGGAAGCCTTGTTTGGTAAAAATGGGACAAGAACATGCCAAATCTTCCAAAGGCTATTTAGCTTGTGACATTGTTAAGGAGAGAGCAGGAGGAGAGGCTATGTTAAAAATAAAGAAGATTTGTGGCTTTCAAATGTCCCCAAGTGGTAGATTACAACCAGAATTTTAGAGGAAACTATTGATTGATAAGGAGGGCTTGTTGTTGGATAATGGGTTAATGAAAGCTCTAGAGGCTTGGTATCGGGTAGCAAGAGGACTCAAGCGGGAAGGTTGGTTTGAGGAGGAATTCGAAGGACAACTGATTTATGTATATCATAGAAATGTTTGCAATGCTGATTCATCTCTCGAAGCTCCCCAGCCACTGCCCTATGATGGCACCCAACACAATGGGAAAAAACCTAGCCTCACCACCCCCCCACCCACTGCCCAGTAACCATCTCCAATTGGCATAGTCTCCTCAGTACCCACCCCTCTGTACCCCATCCTAGGGGCAGACTGATTATCCCGCCCCTCTCCCACCTCCCTCTGTCATTCCCTGTTCCCGCCCCTCCCTCCGTCATTCCCTCTGTTCCGGCCCCGCTCCCACCTCCCTCCGTCATTCCCTCTGTTCCCGCCCCTCTCCCACCCCCCTCCGTCATTCCCTCTATTCCCGCTCCCCGTCATTTTCCCTGTCGCATCTCCCTCTGTCATTTGTTCACCCGTCCCACCTCCCTGTGTCAATCCCTCCGCTCCCGCACCTTCCTCTTCCCTCCCAGTCACTGCTCCTATCCCAGGCTCAGTTTTTCCTTCCCATCTCTAACCCTGTAGTCCCTCCCTCCCCTGATGTTTCATAGCTCATTTCCGCCCTCCCTGTTTACTCCCCTCTGTCTATTCCGGCCCCGTCATATCCGGCTCCTGTTATGGTTGTCACTTCCCCTCCCAGCATCCTTCCTGCCATCTCCCCTCCCGGTCCCTCACCCAATCCAGTCCCTGTCCCTGCCTCCTTCATGGCGGCCCCCAGTTACCCCATCATGATAATTGGTTCGAATTGCATTGGGGCAACCTCACGCTGCAGGCGTTTCTCCTGCAGCGTCAGGCTTTCATCTCACTAAATCCCAATTAGTTACTCCCCAGGTTATTAATGTCGGCTCCCCCGACTAAAGTGTTCCAGCCGCTCAAGCCCCTAATTCACCAGATGTTGCCAGCTACGAAAAATTAGCTGACCAAGCCACCTGTATAAATGACATTATACAAGACAAACTTGAGTCTGTAAAGAAATACCATTCACTGTTAACTCAAACTTTCTCTGATCTACTGTTCAGTGTATACAACAAGGCACATACCCAGATGTTATCCGCTGCCTTTGTTGCAGGCCTTAAGGAAGCCATCAGGAAAGGTTTAGTACTTTCCTGCCCAGAGTATAGGATTATTCCTCCTGGTTGCTAAAGGCCTCAAATCTGCACTCCATCCACCCACAAGGAAAAGTAATCCCCTTATGTTCTCCTTTTATAATCCTGCAATTAGACCTGCTCCAGCTCCTGTAGGATACCCCTTGCCAGCTACACAGGGGCAGCCCATGTCACACACTCCCAGGCCTCAGACCAGCACATGCTTTAATTGTAATCAACCAGGTCATTTCAGAAAGGATTGTCCACACCCCAGGGTGCCTAGACAACAGCACACCTAATCCCGTGTTTGGCTATCTTATGTATCCCAACGCCCCTGTAATCACACATGGTTACCCCAGCCTGGTTACCCTCCACAGGCACACCCTCAGACATATACTCCGTACTACCCTCCCCAGGAATATCCCCAAGCTGCGCATCAGCCACCTCCAGCTGATAATCACCCTCCAACCCCCAGCTATGTTCACAATTCCCCTGATAATTATGGTACAGATGATTATCAACAAGATGCCCGTCCTGCACCTATCCAACATTGCCCTACACGCCAAACCCAACAGGCCAGTCACTCTACCACACCCACACGTCACTACACTGGCCCTGACCAGTCTCATTTAAATCTCTTACGATAGGTAACTGGCAAACCTGTGTCTAACACCCCTGTCATGGCAGTGTCTACAGGGGATAAAGGGGGGCCTCTTGCTACAGTAATCCTTCCTGTAGAAGGTCATCCTAATACCTTTTTAGTTGACACAGGCGCAGCCCGCAGTGTTCTCAGAGAACAAGACCTGCCTGACTCTTCTTACCTGTCTGACACTGATGTCTCTTGCATAGGTGTTGACAGCACCCCTTGAAATACCCCAATAACTAAGCTCTTCCGAGTGGGTTCAGACATTCGCTCACATTTTGTTGTCTCTTCTACTTGTCCTATTAACCTGTTAGGTGCTGATGTTCTGTCCCGTCTACAAGCTTCTATCTCCTTCACCGCTGATGGCCAGGTTGTTATTAACCCCTCTTTCTAGCAATGATACTTCTGTTCTCTGCCTTTACTACTACACATGACATCCCCGCCCGAGGAGGTAAGGGTCCCAGATGCCCCCCAGTGCCCTAGGTAGGGTCCCAACCAAACTTTGGTCCACAGGCCCAGATGACATTGGATCGAGTCCCACCTGTGGTTGTCACACTAATGGAGGGAGCAAATCCACCACGGAGACCTCAGTACCCCTTGAAACCTGCACAAGCCCTCACCATCTCCAAACAAGTTGAAAGCCTGCTAGCAAAAGGTGTTCTGGTGAAGTGTGTATCAAAATGTAACACCCCTCTGTTTCCAGTGAAGAAGAAAACTGAAAAAGATAAACCTGACCAATACCGCATGGTACAGGACCTCTGCGCTGTCAATGATGTCACTAACAGAGATACAGCCGTTGTCCCTAATCCACATACGCTGTTGTCACAAGTCCCTCCAACAGCCAAATTCTTCACTGTGGCTGATCTTGCAAATGCCTTTTTCAGCGTGCCTTTGGATCCTTCCTGCCAATATCTGTTTGCTTTTACACATGATCGCCAGCAGTATACTTGGACTGTCATGCCTCAGGGTGCACAAAATTCACCAACTCAGTTTGCAAAAGGTATGTCTAACGTACTAGAACCACGGCAAAAATCTCATCCAGACGTGGTTGTAGTACGTTAGAGGACTTCACAACTGCCGAACGAAATTTAGAAGATCTCCTCTGTTTCCTCGCTAAAGAAGGTTGCAAGGCCTCCAGGAAGAAACATAAGTGGTGCCGGCCCTCTGTGGTCTTCTTGGGACATTGTCTTTCCCATCGCACCAGTCATCTAACAAGAGACAAAGTACGCGCCATTACAGGCCTCTATCTCCCATGTACACATCAGGCTCTTCATGCCTTCTTAGGCCTCATCACATACTGCAGATCTTGGATGATGCTTTAAAGACTGAACCATTTTCATTGTCTCCAAACGTAAATGTTTCTACGCCCTCTCCTCAGTGCCAGCTTTGGGCCTCCTTAACTATCCAAAGCCATTCAAACTTTTTGTCTCTGAGAAGATGGGCCATGCTTCAGGGGTTCTTCCGCAGTCATATGGTTACCTTCAGTGCCCTATTGGTTACTTTTCATGCATGCTGGATACAGTGGCCAGAGGAGGGCCTTCCTGTTTGTGTGCTGTATTTGCTGCCAATGCCCTCTTGGACAAGACTAATGACTTTGTTCTAGGAAATAAACTAACTGTCCTTGCTTCTCAGGATATCACAGCTATCCTGAATCAAGTCCAGCCAAAACATCTCTCATCACAAAGACATCTATGTCTCCAGGGCTCTCTCCTCTTGCCTGATAATGTCACTCTGCAAAGATGTTACTCTCTGAATCCGGCCACTCTTCTGCCACTTCCCAAGGGGGGAGTGCCACAATACTGGTACAGTCTGGACATAAATCCTGATGTTCATATTGAACTCCTAGTGGAAAAGCCCACAGTTCCACATGATGAACAGCCTGAGGACTACTTGCATTGCACCTTGTGGTTCAGGTACACCCCAGGACCTGACCCATACTATGAAGAATTATTCAGCCTTCTGGAAATACGTATCACCCTGACAGACTTGTTTCGTGGCTCCAAAGGAAATCTTGTCATCTTAGTCTACCTGCCCATGGAAGTATCACATTTATACCACCATTGGAAGGTGGCTATTCCTCATATCTCTTTCACCAAATCTTCAGATCGCTCATGGAAAGAACTTGGCCCAATGGCCAAAACATGGAGTACTGCAACTCAAGAACAACTCACATTGGAGGGGGTCACTAAAAGAACTATAAATTGCAAAACAGTTGGTTACCCCCGATACCACACAGAAATATGTGAAGACCTACAGAACAGGACCTCCTACAGAACAGGACCCAGATGACCCTCATGATTGTTCTGAACAGATGAAAATGGAGACAACCCATCTCCCAACAGTGCACGAGGCTGCTCTACCAGATCCTGACTTCACCCAGTTTGTGGATGGCTCTAGAGACACACAGGGACAATATCATACCGGATTTGCTGTCAGCACAGAAGACCAAATACTTCAAGCATCTTCACAAGAGGCTGAACTAATAGCCCTCACGGTAGCATGTAAAATGTCTGAAGGGAAGTGTGTTAATATTTACACAGACTCAAGATATGCCCTGGGTGTGGCACATGATTTTGGTTTAATCTGGAAAACAAGACATTTCCTTACAACAACGGGTACGCCAGTGAAACATGGTGCAGATATCAAAGAATTGATGGATGCCTTACTGCTTCCTGAAGAGGTGGCCATACTGAAGGTAAAGGCCCAGGGGAGATGGAATTCAGAAGAAGCACATGGCAATCATTTAGCCTACCGGGCTGATAAGGATGCAACGCGCAAGTGTCAGGAAGTGGGCAGAAGAGTGTCCGTTAAAGAGACTCCTATTTACACTATGCAAACCCTACCCACCGATCTCAAGTTCTTGAGGGAACAACAAGCAGCTGCCACCCCACAAGAAAAACAAAGCTGGAACGACAAAGGAACAACCCTTTAGAATGAAGTGTACACAATCAACCTCAAATTCTGTCTACCCAAGAATATGTACCCAGGGGGGGCGGGGCCGGACCGCCATGCTAACCGGTCGCATGCAGGAGAGGCTCCGAAGCGATCGGGCCTCTTAGGCTACAAATGGCAGATTATTATGATGACCGACAAGCCTACGAAATACACACGGCTGTGGGAGAGGTAGTGGACCCTGAGATCGGGAGCTTTGGACCCCATAGTGGAAGACCGAAGAACGCAAACATAAACGGGATACAGGTGGGGAAACGGGAATACAAGGCGGGGCTATTCGCAGACTATGTGATATTGACACTTACGAAACCACTCATCTCACTACCTAGCCTCCTTGACGAAATTTAGATGTATGGGGAACAATCCCCATCAAAATTGAGAGCACTATTGTTGCTTTCTGTCTTTCTTTTCCGAGTTCTGGACTAC
Organism: Pelobates cultripes; assembly: GCA_933207985.1. Taxonomy (NCBI): domain Eukaryota; kingdom Metazoa; phylum Chordata; class Amphibia; order Anura; family Pelobatidae; genus Pelobates; species Pelobates cultripes. The sequence continues at coordinate 147,095,009 of OW240919.1, forward strand.
CAGACGGTGTTGACGGAGACCCCCTCCCTACATATCCCATAAGCGGGGATTATACCGCTGTACGCAATCCACACCAGAGCTGGCCATAGCTCTCTTGAATGTGAGTTCTCTACTTTTTGTTACCTATCACACCCTGAACTTTCATACTATACCATTAGTCGCCTCTACCTCTCTTGTATTTACATATACGGAACGGTCTACACTAGACGCATCCACAGAGGAACTCTATCAAGTATCCTAGACCATCTATTGGCACCCTAGCAATACTTTACTGGACTATCTACCCTTATTTGGCGCAGCCCTTCCATATCTTTTTGTAACAAGGCATTTGCCCTGGGCATTTGGGGGCGGCTTTTTTTGCCGCCCCCCTGGAAAATGCCGTCCAAGGCAAATGCCTTGTTTGCCTCGCGGCTAATACGTCCCTGGCTGAGATCTTAAAGATTATCTCAGCCATGAAGGCAGGACGAGCCTTTGTCGAGCCCTGACTTAAGGGTATCCATATGAGATATTATTTTGTATCTTTTATCACTATCTTGGAACTTAAATGTTGGTTACTTTAACTGCTATTGTTATATAACGTATATAAAATGTACATCTATTTAGGATATTTGCCTGCCATCTCCCTTTTGCTGACTCGCTTATATATGCTAACCAGTATATAATAATACAGGAGGAACAAAAGAAAATATATAGGTCGCGCTATATGGTAATGGAAATAGAAGTAAATATAAAATTGGATAAGACAAAAATATAAATAAAACAGGGAAAAAAATTATCCCAATAATGTAAAAGTCTTTAATAAAACCTGTGGTAATACTGAGGTCTGAAAAAAGTCCAAGAGTCCAAAGATTAGCCGAATCTTCTTGTATTAGCGGTATTTCAATTTGATGGTGGGTATATGGACATGTAGAGAAAACAGAAAGACTCCAATAGTGCAGATGGTAATACAACAGATGAGTAGAAGGCAAATATTATAGCAGGTAATCCACTCACCTATTTCTGAGCATAAAATTGCTCAGGTGATAGTAGCGTTCAGTGGCGTTGATCCTCCACTGGTAGGATATAGGTGGCGAAGATATAAGAAAACTCCTCGGTATATGGAGAAATAAAAAAAATAAAAAACAATATAGTGCTCACTGAATAAGTGAGAAGGATAAAATAATAAGAGCAGTAGAATACTCACATGCGTATGAGCAGGATATACTGCTCACTTTGATAGCGTAGGTGGTATTATCCCCACCTAGGATTCTTGAGCATATGTTGTTCCAATATAACAGGTACCAGGATTCAGAAAATAAAAAATAGTATTATATAATAAAAGAATATATAAATAATAACAATATAACTTTATTATCAATAACAGAATCTATAAAATATGAATGTAGCCAAAACGCGTTTCACCTCACAGGGCTTTTTCAATTGGCAATAAAGGAAAAAACATACTGGTACATGAATGCTTATATAAACTGTCAAAACATATGCAAATTCAAAGTTTGGCGCCAAAATGACGTCATTATTAGAACATGGGAGTATAAGAAAAAAGAAAAAGATTTGAAAAAAATATCTTTAAAATAACATACAAGTTATTGTAATTTAATATTGTAATGGAAACTTTAAAACGAGCATTAATTAAGATAAGCAGATAGGATACATTAGAAACATATAAAATCACGTGATCGCGCCATCGCGCGGTCACGTGGTACAGCTGAAAAGGCTTATGGGAACTGTATGCTGGGCGGTCGTCTAGATCGGCACCAGCAGAGGGGCAGGGAATGTTAACAAAGGCACGTGATCGCGGGCTGCCGCGGTCACGTGGTTCGGCAAGAAACTAAAGGCTAGCAACACTATGAACAAATAGAGAAGGGGGAGCACGTGATCGCAGCAAATGCCTTGTTTGCCTCGCGGCTAATACGTCCCTGGCTGAGATCTTAAAGATTATCTCAGCCATGAAGGCAGGACGAGCCTTTGTCGAGCCCTGACTTAAGGGTATCCATATGAGATATTATTTTGTATCTTTTATCACTATCTTGGAACTTAAATGTTGGTTACTTTAACTGCTATTGTTATATAACGTATATAAAATGTACATCTATTTAGGATATTTGCCTGCCATCTCCCTTTTGCTGACTCGCTTATATATGCTAACCAGTATATAATAATACAGGAGGGGCTAGTTGGCAAACACTTTAATAAAGCCTTTTTTCAACTGCTCCTGTCATTTCATTGATATCTGGGAGCGGTTTTCCTGACACATTAGTGCCCTGAGGGTGCCCCCACCCTCAGGGTCCCCCTCCCGTGGTGCTGAAGGGGTTAAATCCCCTTCAGCAGCTTACTTTTATCCACTGCCGGGCTCCCTCAGCGCTGGTGACCTCTCCTCCCCCGCCGACGTCAGCTCCTGACTGGAGCGGAATGCGCATGCGCAGCAAGTGCCACGCACACATTCAAACAGTCCATAGGAAAGGATTTCTGCGCGATGGATGCAAAATTTGGAAGACATCCACTAGAGGTTGGCTTAACCCCTAATGTAAACATAGCAGTTTCTCTGAAACTGCTATGCTTACAGCTGCAGGGTTAAAACCTGAGGGACATGTCACCCAGAGCACTTCATTGAGCTGAAGTGGTCTGGGTGACTATAGTGTCCCTTTAAAGTGATCACTAGACAGATCAATAATGCTTTCTTAAAGGGACACTATAGTCACCAGAACAACTACAGCTTAATGTAGTTCTGGAGTTTTGTAGACTTTTTTTCAAGACAATTTACAATGTGAGCTTGTGACTGTAATATATACAATCACAGAGAATGTGAGCCATCAGGATGTCTGATAGATGTATCTTCCCTCAAGCATATCATTCAAAATCAGGCACATTAAGAATTGGATTACTGGTACTAAAGACCCAACTCTACCCTCTCCCTTCCAACCAACACTGATCATGAGTTATAGAAAAGGCAGAAAACGAAGACTTTCTGGTACACAGACTAGATGTGGGTTGCTATCGTTGCCTGAATTGCCTAGCCTGTAACTTTATGACTCCAGGCAAAACTCTATATAGCTTGGTTGCTTCATCTAAGTGTTGCTTCTAAGTGTGTGGTTGGAGATATTCTGGAGAGTTTTACAGAAGCTTCAACTGTCTATGATTTGTGCCAAAAGTTTTCTTTTTTACTGTTACAGGTAAGATTCATCTGTAGGAAAAGGTTACTGATTGCACAAGGTTTAAAGAACATACTCGTTTTCCTCAGGGACCCCCTCCTGCCCGGCTCTGGAAGGGGGAAAGGGGTAAAACGTACCTTTTTTCCAGCGCTGGGCGGGGAGCTCTCCTCCTCCGATCCTCCTCCCCGTTGGCTGAATGCGCATTCAGCCGGTCACATAGGAAAGCATTATCAATGCTTTCCTATGGACGCTTGCGTGCTCTCACTGAAAATCACAGTGAGAAGCACGCAAGCGCCTCTAGTGGCTGTCAATGAGACAGCCACTTGAGGAAATAGGGGAAGGCTTAACCCATTTATAAACATAGCAGTTTCTCTGAAACTGCTATGTTTATGAAAAAATGGGTTAACCCTAGCTGGACCAGGCACCCAGACCACTTCATTAAGCTGAAGTGGTCTGGATGCCTAGAGTGGTCCTTTCATTTCCTGTTGGTAATTATAAGGCATTTGATTTGATTAGTTAGCTACTTGCTATTGATTGCTGTTTAATTAGCTATTGTTTGCAAATAAGCAGAGGCCTACCCAGGTATTAAACATTCCTACTGGGTGGTGATTTTAGGAGTTATATAAGGGTTGTTGTCATTAGCTTGGCTAATATAGCTTGGTTGCTGCTTCTAAGTGTGTGGTTGGAGATATTCTGGAGGTAATCTGAGGTATTCAGGAGGATAAATAAAAAGTTAAGATTTGTTTGATTTAAATTATTCACCTCATTGGAATGGCAGACTTAGTTCAGTGTAATAGTTGCTATGCATTTGTTTCACGTTCCACTTTTTGGAGGTTTGGTTGTTGTCTAATCTATTGACAGTTCTCTATCTTGCGGCAGGAGATTGTATTTTTGAAGTGAGATTTGTAAATTATCTGGTAAACAAACTCAGGCTGGAACTGCTGCAAAGCCACTGCCGCAGAGACATACTAGGAATGGCAGATGGATTACTGTAGGATCTGGTAGACTTAGAGTTGTGTATAAATTGCACAGTCTGTTGCTCTACATAATTCATTTTCTGCACTTTCAGAGTGTAATGGTGTTGTGGAGAGAGGCTCAGGCACTGAGGCTAGTGGTGTTGTGGAGAGAGGCACTGAGGCACTGAGGCTAGTGGTGTTGTGGAGAGAGGCACTGAGGCTAGTGGTGTTGTGGAGAGAGGCTCAGGCACTGAAGCTAGTGGTGTTGTGGAGAGAGGCTCAGGCACTGAGGCTAGTGGTGTTGTGGAGAGAGGCTCAGGCACTGAGGCTAGTGGTGTTGTGGAGAGAGGCTCAGGCACAGAGGCTAGTGGTGTTGTGGAGAGAGGCTCAGGCACGGAGGCTAGTGGTGTTGTGGAGACTGAGGCTAGTGGTGTTGTGGAGACTGAGGCTAGTGGTGTTGTGGAGACTGAGGCTAGTGGTGTTGTGGAGACAGGCTCAGGCACTGAGGCTAGTGGTGTTGTGGAGACAGGCTCAGGCACTGAGGCTAGTGGTGTTGTGGAGACAGGCTCAAGCACTGAGGCTAGTGGTGTTGTGGAGACAGGCTCAAGCACTGAGGCTAGTGGTGTTGAGGAGACAGGCTCAGGCACTGAGGCTAGTGGTGTTGTGGAGACAGGCTCAGGCACTGAGGCTAGTGGTGTTATGGAGACAGGCTTGGAGACTATGGTGAGGACTAATAGAAAGCAGTTGTTGTTGGGGAATTCCATCATAAGAGGTGTGGAGATGGACAGTGGTGGTCTTGTGAGGTGTCTTCCCGGAGCTACTGCTCACAGAGACAGGAGACGTATCTGTAATATTAAGCGAGCAAAGCAGGAAGGGGAATTGGATGTACTTGTCGATCTAGGGACAAATTACTTGGCTTGCAATGAGGTTTCAGAGGTTAAGGAAGTTTTTAGTATTTTTGCAAATGATATACGGCAGGTTGCTTCCACACTGTCATTCTTTGAAGTTCTGCCTGTGCATAACACTCAGAACGACAGGCGGATGCGTATTAGGGACTTTAATTTGTGGCTTGGTGAATGGTGTCAGGAGCAAGGATTTGGCTTTATTTCTCATGGTAGCTCTTTTTGGAAGTGAGCAGTTCAGAGGTTTGGCTAGGATGTATTTAAACTAGGAGGAGGAGTGGCCCTGTATGTGAAGGATAGCATAAAATCTAGCCTAATAAAAGTTAGTGAGGCAAACAGAGTCCGTTAGAATTTGGTAATCACACAGTAACTCGTGTAGGTTTATAGGCCCCCTGGACAAATTGAAGAGTTAGATAATCTACTAGTTGAGGAAATAGCTAAAATGACAATGAAGGGGGAAGTTATCATCATGGGTGACTTTAATCTTCCTGATGTAAATTGGAAAACAAAATAGCTGCTTGTGCCAGGAGCACAAATATTCTAAACTCCCTACTGGGATTGTCTCTAAAACAAGTCGTTGAGCAGCCAACTCGTAAAGAGGCCATACTAGATTTAGGAGATTTGTTATCAGATATTACTGTAGGTGAAAGTTTAGGATCCAGTTATCAGTCAGTGTGGTTTAATATAAGAACAGTGACTGAGTCACACCACACAAAACCAAAAGTTTTAGACTTTAGAAAAACAGACTTTTCTAAAATTAGAATATGTGTAAAGGAGTCATTATCAGACTGGAGCAATTTAAATGGAGTCCAAGAGAAATGGGATTATTTAAGTTGCACTACTGAAGGCAACAGAAAATTGCATTAGGCTTGTCAGTAAAAGCAAAAATTCAAGAAACCACTGTGGTACTCCGCAGATGTGGCCAAAATAGTAAAACAAAAAGTTAGCATTTAGTAATTATAAAAAAAAAAAACAGAGTGAGGAAGACAGAATGATTTATAACAGCGTTTCCCAAACCAATCCTCAAGACTCATCAACAGTCCAGGTTTTGTTAGTATCTCCATTGGAATAAAACCGGGAAATACATAAATCCTGGACTGTTGGTGGGCCATGAGGACTGGTTTGGGAACCACTGATCTATAAGATTAGGCAGAAAGAGGCTAAGCAAGTTATAAGAGCTTCCAAATCACACACAGAAGAGAAAATAGCACAGTCTGTAAAAAAGGGGGACAAAACTTTTTTTAGATACATAAGTGAGAAAAGAAAAGTAAAACCAGGATTAGATTAAAAACAAAAGGAAGGAAGGTATGTAGGAGAGGATAAAGGTCTAGCTGACTGCCTTAATTAATATTTTTGTTTGGTATTTACAGATGAAAATGAAGGAAAGTGACCTCAGTTAAGAAGAAGGATAAATGAGTCATTTATTACACGTGAGTTTACAGAGGAAGAGGTTCTATTTCAACTGTCAAAAGTAAAGACAAATAAGTCAATGGGACCAGAATACACCCAAAGCTATTAAAAGAGCTTAGTGGTGTACTAGCAAAACCATTAACAGATTTATTTAACCAATCATTAACAGGAGTAGGCCAAGTAGATTGTAAGTTAGCGAATGTTGTGCCCATTCACAAGAAAGGTAATAGGGACGAGTCAGGAAATTATAGGCCAGTAAGATTTACTTCAGTAGTGGGGAAAGTGATGGAAACCATGTTAAAGGATAGGATTGTTGAACATGTAAAAACACATGGATTTCAAGATCAGAGACAACATGGGTTTACTTCAGGGAGATCATGCCAAACTAAACTTATTGATTTTTTTTATTGGGTAACTAAAATTATAGATCAGAGTGGTGCAGTAGACATTGCTTACCTAGATTTCAGTAAGGCTTTTGACACTGTTGCACATAGAAGGCTTATCAATAAACTGCAATCTTTAAGTTTGGATTCCAATATTGTTGAATGGGTAAGGCAGTGGCTGAGTGACAGGCAACAGAGGGTTGTAGTCAATGGAATATATTCGAAGCTTGGACTTGTCACCAGTGGGGTACCTCAGGGATCTGTACTTGGACCCATTCTCTTTATTTTTATTAGTGATATTGCAGAAGGTCTTGATGGTAAGGTATGTCTTTTTGTATCAGGAGGATATCATCATTGAAATTGCCGTTGGTGTGGCAAAAATGCAAAAAACAAATATGAATGTTAAATTTGGCCAGTGTTGGCGGCTAACAGGGTTAATGTTCCAGGAGGGATAAGCCAAATGGCAAATAATTTAGATAAACTAGAAAAATTGTCAGTGTTGTGGCAACTGACATTTAATGTGGATAAGTGCAAGATAATGCATCTTGGACGTAAAAAGGCAGAGTACAGAATATTTGATAGAATCCTAACCTCAACATCTGAGGAAAGGGATTTAGGGGTGATTATTTCTGATGACTTAAAGGTAGGCAGACAATGTAATAGAGTAGCATAAAATGCTAGCAGAATGCTTGGTTGTATAGGAAGAGGAATTAGCAGTAGAAAGAGGGAAGTGCTCATGCCATTGTACAGAACACTGGTGAGACCTCACTTGAGTATTGTAAGCAGTACTGGAGACCGTATCTTTAGAAGGATATTGATACCTTAGAGAGCGTTCAGAGAAGGGCTACTAAACTGGTTCATGGATTGCAGGATAAAACTTACCAGGAAAGGTTAAAGGATCTTAACATATATAGCTTGGAGGAAAGACGAGACAGGGGGGATATGATAGAAACATTTAAATACATAAAGGGAATAAACACAGTAAAGAAGGAGACTATATTTAAAAGAAGAAAAACTACCACAACAAGAGGACAGTCTTAAATTAGAGGGACAAAGGTTTAAAAATAATATCAGGAAGTATTACTTTATTGAGAGGGGAGTGGATGCATGGAATTTTAACGTGCAAAACTAGAAATAGGAAAGTCTTATATTTGACCATTTCCAAAACACCATGCAAACTGGACATGTGGGGTACTATTGTACTTGTGAGACATTACTGAATACAAATATGAGTATTTAAGAGCAGTAAAACATATAATGCTGTTGATATAATCAGTGAAAGGGCAGTTTGTGAAAAATGCCATAAAAATATTAAAAAAATATTTGCTAACTTTGGCCAGGGTTTGTGACTAAGTGGATACTAAAAAAGAAAGGACATGGGAGTTCCCCTGAAAGCACTATACCACATGGGACGCAAATCTAAGAAATTGGTACCAGATAAGCTCACCCTGGGGCCGACTATCGGCGACCTGTGGAAGAAAGCAAGCGGCTCCAGTGGGCCCAAAATGGCGCCTCTTCATGCTCCATGGCGGATGCTCTGACTTTGCAGACAAATTTTCTGGCGATACAGAGGAAGAATTCCTACCTACTCCGACTCCAGCGCCGCTGGCAAGACCAAAAAAGGAAGGCTCAAACTCTTCACCGATAACCACCTTGGTTTTAAAAACGCCATTGGAGGATCTCCAATATAACATCTCGGCGGACGTCACTGCACTCCGAGGAAACCTACAGGGCCTGACAGGCCGATTCGGAGCACTGGAGAAAGCCTCACAAGCAAACACCCAGAACATAGCTCAGCTTCAAAAGACTGTACAAGACATGCAGCAGCAGCACTTGATACAGGAGTGCCGCTTTGCGGCTAAAGAGGACACCCGGCAGAGAAATAATCTGAAGATCAGAGGGGTCCCAGAGGTTGAATTGCCACATTTCACAAGACGCTTGTTCACAACCTTACTACCACCCAGACAGGCAAAGGCAATTAACCCAGAAGACCTCTTCCGTGTCCCCAAACCTGCTAAGGCACCAGTTATGCCTACTGTAACGGACCGTTTCTCTCACAAGGGGATAAAATCGGTTTAGGCGATAATCCCCTTTCCCATAGACCAGCAGCTACTGCAATCACCAACCTCCTGAACTCCAAACTGCACGTATTCACCAACTCTCGAACAGCAGACACAGGAACCCTGGAAGCAGCCGAACAGGAAAAGCAATACAAACGGCTTACACTCCTGGCAGTCAGCACACAATCCAATTCCCCCAATAACGAGACGACACTCCGTGTTGAGGGTTAAGCAGAATCTGAGGTGCTGGCACACCCAGCCTGGTTTTTATTACAGTGTTTTCAAATACAGGACCGCCCACAGGGAGGTATAAAACAACCAATAACATCACAGTTACATCCCACATATTCCCTCCCCTTATCCTGAGAGGAAACTCAATTATACATACAGTTAAAACATACTTTCTACCCAACTTTCATAACTCTAAAACCATACATCACATTCACATAAAATTACACATTCACAATCAATCCATTCAGGGGAACAACATATTAAAAAATGGCCTGAATCAGACAAGGGGTTCAAAAGTTAGTAAAAAGTCCTTTGTGACTAAATGAAGCATGGCTTTCTGGCCCAAACCAGTTTCAGAGTCTTCTATCCTGGAGAGTAATTCAATTATCTCCCAGGATAGACACAAGACTCCATTAAGCACATGGTTGCAAAAAGACACAAAACACTTTAAAATACATAAAGTCACATTTATACATAAAGCACAGACATTTCACATATCCCCAGATAGCTCAGGTCTGAGCGCACATTATTAAGTGAATGGCGCTCAGACCACACGAATACAGTTTAATCGCCATGGAGCCAAAGTCTTTACAGTCAGTTTCATACAAATGGGCTCCATGGGATTCCTATCTGGGGTATAACACATTCAAACAAATCTACTGAACCCCAGGCAGAAAAGCACGAATACAGCTTTTCTGCAGGCAAAAATAAAGTCTTTTAAAAGGGGGCCATAGTCAGATGGCAGGAGGCTGGCAACCAGGCTTCTCCAGTGCACAGTGGCGAGGTTGGTTTCGCCACACCTACAAGGGACATTATCATAATCGTCCAAAGCAGGAAAGATAAAGCTGCAATACTCGCAGCCTTACGAGGTAAAACGTGTTTCCAATTCGAGAATATGGCACTTACATTCTTCGCCGACTTGGAACACTGGCATGGCGTAGGTCACTTCGACCAGTCACCTTCCTGCTTCAACAACAGGATTTCAGATACCACTGGCACAGCTCAATGTCCAATATGGGACTGACATACCATATCCAAAACCTCAAGGACGCTGCAGCATTGATGCAGGCTCTGGGCCTACCGCAGGACTTACTTACCCAGTGTCAGGATACTAGTTGATCCAGCACACAGAATTGTAGCACATCTAGGACTAAAGGTAACATCTTACTGGGCCTTAGAATGGCCGGAATTAACATACCAGAGAATTGTCAGGATACTTGCCGAGGTCAGGGACACAGAAAGAGAAACAACGATGAGGAAAAGCCGAAAGTCAAGAATACCAGAATACAGGGAAGTCAAAACGAAGCCAAAGTCAAAAACCAGAAATAAACGCTCAGGAACACTCTCTCGGATAACCCACTAAGGGAAACCACAACAGGGCAATGAGGAAAAGAAAAAAGGAGTTTAAATAAGCCTCCTTCAGATACGATTGGCTGTACCTGGCCTTTGACCCCAGAACGTGCGTGCGCGTCTTCTGCGTCACACGCATGTTGACATCGTCAATACCGTGGGTGGACATAGGGTTAGAAATTTGAATGGATCCGCAGCAGCCGGCGTCCTTCAATATGTCGCAGGAGTCAGATACACCGGTACAGGGCTGCTGAGTGGCACCATCGTCAATGTCAGAAACACATTTATCATCACAGACACCATGAGGTGAGAATGAACATGTGACACCCAGGAGGTGCCTAGTATTATAACTCCTCCAACCCACACCTGGGACCCAGCACGAATCATCCTGTTTACCCCACATGGAGCAACACAGGACCCCTACACGGAAGTCACAACTTGAGTGGAAACTTTTGGCAGCACACACCGTTTCATGTTAATTTTACATTTTATAGTTAATTTGTTTTACTCCCCAAGTTGAGCAACCGTAATGCCCTCTCCTAGATGCATTTGTCGCACCAGACTACCCCATGAAGACCACTAGGTCTACCTATCCATCCCACCGCCCCACTTCAACAGCTGCCCATGGTTCAAACACAGGGGCTTTAATCAAGATATTTCTCGTGGCCCTTAGAAGTACCCCACCCCCCACAGTGATATGTCCAATACGTGGGAACCTGAACCAGTTTTAAGTTATGCTTTAATTTCTGTTTTTATGCTACCATTAATCTCGGCACACGACACACTAGCAGCCCAGGCGAAAGCACCCGCCCTCTCCACTAACAGCGACCCTACTCGAGAACAACCCTCACCATCATGGCGGCAACTCAGCCACCCTCTTGACATTGAAGGCACTATGAGGCTTCAGCCCAACCACTTTCTGGTGTATGTGTATGTATATATATATATATATATATATATATATATATATATATATATACATATACATATACACACATACACACAGGGTGATTGCCAGATCATAAGCTCCAGAAAATTGTAAGCGTATCTTTTATTCATTTCACTGGAACAGCCACAATACAACACTATATTCCGTTTTTTAAAATTTCTACACTAGAAGGGAGTAAGTGCCTTTTTTGTCATTAAGTATAGCGCTCCACTGACTTTTCAATTATCACTTTGCTACTATGTTATTAAACGGTTTTGCGACTTACCAGATATAATCACAGAGAAGGGCCCTTAGTTTATATGAATACTGAAACTAGCAAACCAAAATAAGAAGAAAGGTGATAAGAAAACATGGTCCATTCCAATTTGTCTCATCACCATCTTGAAGCTTGAGTATTTTCCAGGATTGTGTTCGTTCCTCTCTGTCTCAGTAGACTTGCTCTGTCCATCAAATGTTGTGTATGAACGCCCTGTAAAAACTGAATTTTTTATACTGCCAGGGGAATGGGCATTTTTAGTACATCATTAAACTCCACCACTTCCTTAATGATGTTTATTGGATACCTTTAATGCTATTCTAACCATGTTGGCCTCACCCACTGAGTAAGTATTCCACTTCAATATGGTGCTTGCCAGGCTTTGAACTTGTGGCATCTGCAGAAACCTGAGATTTGCAACTTTCAAAGCATTAGAGTCCAAAGTTAGATTTGGTCACCTAGTCACATGGTATAGATTCACAGGTGGTGAAAATCATCCTTTATGGACCTAACCTTGTTAACTAAAGAGGTTATGTTATCACCATCCTATTGATGCTCCAAAGTTCATTCACAGCAGAGAACACTACAAACTGGACAATCTATTTTTAATAAAATCCCCTGTGCACTTCACTCCTGTTCACAACTTATCTTCAAAGTTTCTGCTCCTTTCAAAAGAGACCATCACTCCTGCTACCCACTAAATTTCCAAGTAGTCCTTCGTTGTACATGCTGCTCCAGCTTTTTTTTTTATTTCTTTATTTTGTTGTGCCAAATGCAAATAAACAAAAACCCGTTCATCATACACGTCAGTGCAAAGCTGCTCCATCTCTTGTATGCAATAACATACCATTTCTGAGCCTTCCCCTTTCTTCCCCTTCCTAAAAGTGCTCCTCTACATGACTGACTCATTGATGCACCATGAGTGTTTGCAAGGTCATAAGGGGAGCACGTTTAATTTGAATTAGACACCTTTATTTTCCTTTTCTAGCTCACGTTTATGAATGGGCTGGGTGCCAAGAGGTATGCAGATTTCTCTTCATAAGGTTGATAACAGTATCAGCGTCTATCCATGGATTAGGAGTCAAGGTATTTAGCTACAGCTGGTGTTTGGGCTTAGGCTGTATTGATGTCCGACAGGGGTTTACTGGGACGGATAGGACACATTGACTGTCTTCGAATAACACGGACATTTAAATGTAATTGTGACAGACCCATCCGTACGAACTAGAATTGCTGTGTTCGTCTGTTTTGCGGTTTGTATGAATTTCCCCATTCGTATGCCTTGTTTAAGGGAATGTATTTTTTTTGTCGAACGGAACTACCAAATGGACGGCCACCCAGAAGAGAAGTGTGCTGCTAGTTAACCTATTGATCCCAATTAGAACGTTGCGGTTAACCACAGACACTTCTCAATTAAAACTGAATACAGGGTGGTCGTCGTTCGTATGTCGACCACGAGGCGGCAGCCATTTTAACTATGCGAAAGACCAGCGGTGTTCGACGGTTATTTTCTGGAACTAAAAACGGACACTTTTTCAACCGAACACCGCTGAAGCCGTCGACCTCCCCTTCTCAAATCGACAAAAGTATGCGAATACCGGCCGTTTGAAAGGTTTAAAGGCACGAATGGACTTACTCCAGATAGCCTTCCCATGGAGTCAATCGCATACCGAAGAACTGTAATAGACTTTGACTCCATGGCGATTGAACTATGCGTATGGGATCGGAGCGCTATTCGCCAATAATATGCACTCAGATCCAGGCTATCTGGGGATGTGTTATACGAATGTAATACGTTCGGCAGTTATAAAGTTATGTATTTTAATGTGTTTTCTAACTTGTATTTAAAATGGCGATTTGCCTCTGCTCTGGGAGATAATTGAATTACTTCTCAATCATCTCCCGAGCAGAGGGGAGGAAACTGATGCATGCTGGGAATATTGTGGGGCTGTATGTCTAAAATGTCCCCATGTCCTTCTGTTATTCCAGTCTCCCATTTGGTCCCCTAGGGGAGTGTCCACCAAGTGGGAGACCTTCATAAATACGGGTAGGTAGCCCACAGTAAACTCAGTTCGTGTTTTACCCTCAAAGCAGAGCTTGGTCTCGTTATTGGGGGGGATTTTATTACCGGCGACTAGAGACTGCTTATTGGAATTATTTGTGAAGGGAAGGAGCCGTACAGGTACCGTTCGGGAGTTTGGAGTGTTCCCTGGCTGGCGGTTCGCATGGTTATACTGCATACGCTACCAGACCACATTATTGCGAACGGGGAGCATTCACTAAACGGCGGTTTGTACATTTATTACTGGAGGTACCGTAACAGTAATCAAAAGTTATAAGAAAAAGTAGGGAGCTTTTGAATGTTATTAATGAGAACTACTGCCACTTTGTTACAGCCCAAGTTAATCTACATTTGTTTTGCCAAGGACAACATTTGCCTGAGAGCTTGACAGAGCTACCCACTGCCAAGTTCTGTAATTCCCCCCCAGCCCTCACTTTTGATCCTTCATTGGTTTCTGGCAGAGAAAGTTGCAGGAGCCGAATTCAGAAGATAGCAGCACCTACTGTGAATAGTAACAGTCAAATACATATCAAAATATGCATAAAACCGGTCTTTGCAAAATTTGCATAAAACCAGAAAGGTAAAAGAACGGTTTTAAAACATGTTTCATGTTTTTGTGCAGAGCTGTACCGACAGTCAGTATTTCCACCATCTTATGCAATATTGTTTCTATAGAATAGCATTATAAATAAGTTATTTGCAAGGGTTTCCCTCTTTGTTTATATCTATCTGATGAAACAAAACATTTCAACTTCTGCCTTTTTAGATGCAGCATGCTTTAAAAAAAATTGATGCTTTGGTCCTACAGCTAATCAGGCACCACTTTTAGAAAGGAGTAATCTTCAAGATGACTATATCTGCAGAGTATTGTGCCACAGTGAACACGTGCATTAGGAGAGTAGATTGAAGACACCTATGCTCAACCTCAACTGATTAGAAGGCCATCCAAGGCTTATAACTGCATTTCAGAGACTGATGTTGGGACAACAGACAGAGACTGATGTTGGGAAGATAAATCCAGAGACTGACTGGATTTGTAGGCGTATAGAAGTTAGGGAGCCTAAGCTACCAGTAAAGGTGGATTTGAGGTGGATTTCCTGCATCTCTGATTAGCCAACATGTATTGCAGTCATCTTGGATATTTCTGCTTGAAATATTTTTTTTTTTCTGTAAAATTAAAAAAACCTCTGAACACAGCCTAAAGAGTGTCTACAAAGTTCAACTTTTCTTTGACTACTCTTGCTACTGGATCCAAAAGAATGATGCTAACACTAAAATATATTCAATGCAACATGGGAATAGTAAGATAATATTAGATATAAAAATCATACTTTGCATTATGGTGAGTGAAAAGTCGGTTTTTAATGGCAGTAACAGCCATTAAAACAGAGAACATATTGAGGCTTTGTAAAGAAACTACTGGGGCAGCAACATTGCCATTATAGTGTTAGGCCAAAGCCCCAGATAAATAAAGATACAAAACTAATTGGATAGCTGATTGCTGAACAAGATACTATGCCATTCTGTAGTAACACCTATGGAAGGACAACTGCAACACTCCACCGATCTGGCCTTTATAGCATACTGGTCAGGTGGAAGACTCTTTTTACTGCAAGACACATCCACCCTGTTCCAATTTATTATGCAAATTATATTTAATTGTCACAAAGATTAAATATTTTGTTTTTCAGTTTAACGCATGGATGGCATTGCGTCTCAGGGCTCTTTTGATAACTGAAAACAATCTTGGACACCCGTGATAATTAGATTGCCAAGTGAGCCCAATTTAAGGAAAAACTACTTAAGGAGGGTGTTCCACATTATTAAGCAGAGCACCATTTTCATGCAATATGGGGAAGAAATTCTCTCTGCTGCCGAAAAGAGTGAAATAGTTCAATGCCTTGGACGAGTTATGAAAACATTAGATATTTCACGAAAACTTAAGCGTGATCATCACACTATTAAGAGATTTGTGGCTGATTCAGAGCACAGACGGGTTAATGCAGATAAAGGCACATTGAGGAAGATTTCTGCCAGATCCATGCATCGGATCAAGAGAGCAGCTGCTAAAATACCATTACATAGCAACAAACAGATATTTGAAGCTGCTGGTGCATCTGGAGTCCCACGGACATCAAGGTGTAGAGTCCTCCAGAGTCTTGCAACTGTGCATAAACCTTCTATTCGGCCACCACTAACCAATGCTCACAAACAGAAACGGCTGCATTACAATACATGAAGACTAATTTTCAAACAGTCCTGTTCACTGATGAGTGCCGTGCAACCCTGGATGGTCCAGATGGATGGAGTAGTGGATGGTTGGAGGACGGCCACCCTGTTCCAACAAGGCTGCGACATCAGCAAGGCGGTGGTGGAGTCATGTTTTTGACCGGAATCATGGGAAGAGAGCTGGTCGGCCCTTTTAGGGTCCCCGAAGGTGTAAAGATGACCTCTGCAAAGTATGTGGAGTTTCTGACTGACCACTTTCTTCCCTGGTAAATAAGGAAGAACTATGCTTTCCGTAATAAAATCATCTTCATGCATGACAATGCACCATCTCATGCTGCAAAGAATACCTCTGCATCAATGGCTGCTATGGGGATAAAAGCGGAGAAAGTCATGGTGTGGCCCCCATCCTCCCCGGACCTCAATCCTATTGAGAAGCTTTGGAGCATCCTCAAGCAAAAGATCTACGAGGGTGGGAGGCAGTTTACATCCAAACAGCAGCTCTGGGAGGCTATTTTGACATCTTGCAAACAAATTCAAGCAGAAACTGTCCAAACACTCACAAGTTTAATGGATGCAAGACTTGTGAAGCTGCTATCAAATAAGGGGTCCTATGTTAAAATGTAACATGACCTGTTAAAATGTTTAAAAAGTTAAAATGTTGTTATAAGTTTGATTGAAATAGCTTTTGATTTCAGTAAATATTCTGCAAACACGACAAATGACAGTTTTCAGTTCTTTACAACCTATAAAGTGTTTTGAAACTTACTGTGCGTAATAATTTGGAACAGTGCATTGTAAGTTTATGTTTAAAAAAATACTGTTATTAGGTTTGTTCAATAAAATTTGAATTGTACTCTTAATAGTTGGTAACATGAGAATTATGCTGACTGTTATTTACATAAATTATTTAGGTAAATGAGAAAGATATCAGTTGCATAATAATTTGGAACAGGGTGTAAAAGTCAGTTAGAATTTGAAGGGGGGGAAAAAAAAGTACCTAACAGACGATCAGACTGAGAAACAAGATTCTCTGGTCTGATGAAATGAAGATTTAACGGTTTTGCCTCAATTTAATGTCATATTTGGCAGAAACCAGGCAACGCTCATCACCTGTGCAATACTACCCCAATGGTAAAGCACACGGTGTTGGTAGCATTATGCGTTGGGGTGTTTGTCAGGGTTGAGAAAAAGCTTAATGCATGATAAAAAAATAAGATATACTTAAAAAGAAAATGTCATGATTTACCTGGCCCTCCGTGATCTCATTAAAAAGGTGGATATTACACTTCTGTAACACCCACCTCAAGTCCGCCTGCGCTCCTTCTCTGTTCTTTACATATTTGCCCTGCTTGGAGATACTTTCCCAAGCACGGCAAACCTCCACCTGGCAAAACAGCTAAAATAATGCATAAATATACAACTTTAACTTTTTTTAAAGAGCTTTAAAAAAATTACATTTGACAATTTCCCGTTTCATGGTTCACCTTCCAACAGGACAATTACCCTAAGCACAGCCAATATATCTCAAAATTGGCTTAGGGACACTTCTGTGAATGTCCTTAAAGGACCACTATAGTGCCAGGAAAACAAACTCATTTTCCCGCCACTATGTAGTCCTTACGTCCTCCCCACTGGGCTGGGCACCTCTCCCACTGGGCTGAAGGGGTTAAAACCCCTTCAGCTACTTAACTTTCTCCAGCACCGGGCTCCCTCGGCGCTGGGGAACTCTCCTCCTTCCGACGTCAAAGCCGAATGCGCATGCACAGCAGGAGCCTCGTGCATTCAAACCGCCCATAGGAAAGCATTATTAAATGCTTTCCTATGGACATATGCGTCTTCTCACTGAGAGAAGCGCGGAAGCGCCTCTAGCGGCTGGCTATAAGTGAGACAGCCACTAGAGGCTGGATTAACCCTCAGTGAAACATAGCAGTTTCTCAGCTGCAGGGTTAAAACTAGAGGGAGCTGGCACCCAGACCACTTCATTGAGCTGAAGTGGTCTGGGTGCATATAGTGGTCCTTTAACATGACCAGGTCTTGTTAATAAAAATAATAATATGGGTTTGTTATTTAATCTAAAAGACATGCAGTTGGTGCGCAATGGAAGAGAGGTTGGGAATGCTAATGCTATGTTTATTTCTCAGGTTTAGAATAAGTTTTCACTTTAAATTATTTCCCCCTAACTGTGACAATTGTTCTAGAGATAGGTTGTAGGGATTAGTCATTTCTTTTTACATGATTGGTTCTTCTTCAGCATTATCTTTATTGTCATGAACTTAGGCAGACTTTGTAATAATGTTTGTTTTTCATTCTCTCATGCAGAACAACATCTTTATAGGGATTTTTTTTTTTCGTTTTTAAACATATGTTCAGAACGGTCATAATAAATTATGCAATCATTAGCAAGCATGTATTTTACTCAAATAATTTAATACATGCAAAGTGGGCCCCCAAAAATTGGGTCTCCAAATCCTAGGGTGAAAGCAATGCACAGCTTTTACCCTCTGTCATTGCCGACCTCATAAAATGGCTCCTTTGTGCTCCAGGCAGTAAAAATCATTGTTGCGGGTTACCAAGGCAATGCTTTGATACTATGAATCCGGACCTTGCGAAAGCCATTATATGACGTCTGCAATGGTAAAGGCTATCCACACTGGACCACCAAAGAACAGCATCATCTCTCCCTGTTAAGTAACTAGAGGGAGGACATATATATATATATTTCAATAAAACGTAATAAAAAAATGTTTATTTGTCTATAAACACATTCAAGCCCCATCCAATCCCCTCCACTTACAGCCCCTATACCATAATACATCCCCTACAACTACACACACACTACAGCCCCCACACGGTCTATGTGTGTACTCGTTTCTGCCTTTATGGTATGTGCCTGTGCATGTTCCTTTTTCTGTCTATGCATGTGTATCTGCGTGCGTCAAAAGGCATGTTAAGTTCATAAATTAAACTTGGACAATCAAGAATTCAGGCAAACCAAATTTTCTTTTGTGCACACTAGTCTAGTAAATAACTCCAATTTAGAAAGTCTGTCCTTGTAATGGAAGGTTTCCAAGATTTTTAAACAAGGAAAGAACTATTAATATCCTAATCCAATGCCAGTTAAGGCTATGTGTCTCTGTCGGTCCTATGTCAAGGAACTAGGAACAAAATTGCTGCAAATCCAATGTGGGCAGCAGCGTCTGTACAGATAATGGTCTGCATGACTATCATCCCAGAAGGAAGCCTCTTCTAAAGATGATGCACAAGAAAAAACAGTTTGCTAAACACAAGCAAACTAAGGACATGGATTAAGGGAACCATGTCCTGTGGTCCGATGAGACCATGATAAACTTATTTGGTTCAATTGGTGTCAAACATGTGTGACGGCAACCAGGTGAGGAGTACAAAGACAAGTGTGTCTTGTCTACACTCAAGCATGGTGGTAGGAGTGTCATGGTCTGGGCATGCATGAGTGCTGGCGGCACTGGGTTGCCACAGTTCATTGAGGGAACCATGAATGCCAACATGTACTGTGACATACTGAAGCAGAGCATGATACCCTCCCTTCGGAGACTGGGCCACAGGGCAGTATTCCAACATTATAACGATCCCAAACACACTTTCAAGGCATGACCACTGCCTTGCTAAAGAAGCTGAAGGTAAAGGTGATGGACTGGCCAAGCATGTCTCCAGACCTAAACCCTATTGAGCATCTGTGGGGCATCCTCAAATGTCGTCTGGAGGAGTGGAAGAGGACTCCAGTGGCAACTTGTGAAGTTCTGGTTAACTCCATGCCCATAAAGGTTACGGCAGTGCAGGAAAATAATGGTGGCCACACAAAATATTGACACTTTGGACGTTTCCACTTAGCGGTGTACTCACTTCTGTTGCCAACGGTTTAAAAATTAATGGTTGTGTGTTGAGTTATTTTGAGGGGACAGCAAATTTACACTGTTATACAGGTTGTACACTTACTACATTACATTGTAGCAGAGTGTAATTCCTTCAGTGTTGTCACATGAAAAGATATTTACAAAAATATGAGGGGTGTACTCACTTTTGAGATATTTGTGTGTGTAATATATATATATATACACACACACACACACACACACATACACACTTTCCAGCTTTTTTGCATGAAAGGTTGTCCCTCTTTCTTTTTACACATGATCTCATGTCTATTTGAGTTTAACGTGGAGATATCAGTTGCCACTATTGAAAAGTATAAATTTTTTTCATCATACTGTTTAGTGCACCCTACACTTTCTTATGCTAGTGGATGCCGAATGAAGGCCAAACATAACTATGCCTAGCTGCAGAGTGGCCAAATGGGAAAATACGGGTGAATGATGTAATTAAACGGGGTTCAATAAATATATAAAAGGGTGAAAGAGAGCGCACAAAAAAAGATATACAATAATACTTATAAGAGGATGGTACAAAGTACCTCTAGATAATAGCTGCTAAACAAAAAATGAACTTCCCAAATTCCATAAATAAATTGTAAGATATTATGTTGTCAGCGCTTAGTGAATAATCCCCTTAGATATAATCAGGGGTAAATGTCTTAACAAATGTATCTATAATAATTAGAAACAGCAATAGCATACAGTGTTAAGAGTATCAATATAACTGATAGTAACAATCAGATTGTAACAAAAAATCAAAATTGTATCTCAGTCCAGTATAAACTATATAGCAGGGTCTAAAGTGACAGGGGGTCCACAGTGTTGTTTGGGAACACAATCTTTGACTTTAAATCCCTTAAAAAAAGACAGAATACATATATAGTGCAATACTGTATTTAATGTCTTAAAACAACAATGGAATCCCCCTCCCCAACATGGGAACCCTTACAGAAGAAAAATGTGGTGCTTATCTCTAAGGACCACAATAAAAGCTTATTTGGCTGCAGTCTTATCTCTCCTCTGCGTTCAGTGAAAGTTCTCTTTGTAATTCTGCCTCCGGTTGGCATAAAAACTTGTCATGCAGAGTGTTAGCAGCAAAACAAGATAAAATGCAGGATGATGGATCACCTAATCAACGCGTTTCGCCCCTCTTGGTGGGCTTTTTCAAGATAGGTGTTACGTGTGCTAATCGGCAGTTAAATACCTTTGCTAATAAATTTTTAAAGATACATGCATTTTTATACACAACAAATCTTAGAACAGGAAAAAGGTCCTCATAATGATAGATTGTGGATTATACATCCTCCTGAATGCAGCAATACATAAAAACAATTTGTGCATACTAGAACAATTTATACACAATAAAACAGACTTATTTATACATGTTAAAACAAACCAATACTTGCTGTAGAACATTATTACATAGATATACTATATATATATATATATATATATATATATATATATATATATATATCCTGAGGCTTCTCTGTTTATTCTAAAATGATATTAAAAATAATAAAAAATATAGTAATCAATACCCATCTCATTCTAAAATATATAAATGCACACAAAAATATATGTAAACAGATGTGTGTTTTAAGTTCATATATTTAATGTTGTTGTACACTATATGCAAATAAATTCTAATGATGAAAATATATATATATTGTCCAAACTTTCTTTATAGATATTAAGTGTATTTATAATATATTTGTTAATTCCAGCTCAGCATTTAAGCCTGAAGGGGCTAAAGTTTTAAGATTATAGATCCAATACATTTCTCTGTAGGTTAAGATTTTGTTTAGTTCACCTCCCCTCCAAGGCATTTCTACTTTTTGAATACCAATATATTTAAGGAGTGTTGGGTCATTATTGTGATGGGTCTTAAAGTGATTTGAAAGGGAGTGCTTATCAAAACCTCTTTTGATGTTTTAGACGTGTTCTCTAAGTCTGACTTTTAACATTCTTTTCGTTTGTCCTACATATTGGAGGCCACACAGGCACTCCAACATGTAGATCACTTGTTTCGTATTACAAGTAATACATTCTTTAATGTCAAATATTTCTTTCGTGGCTGTTGATTTAAAGGCGGTATAATTTTCTCCCTTTGGATTTAGTTTGCATATATTACATGTACCGCATTTATAAAAACCATTTTTTCCAGTTAAAAAAATGATTGTTTGAGGGGCGGGGCCTGACCGCAGGACTGAGAGGAAGCAAACCTCTGCAGCTCCTGCCGAACAGCGCAAAAAAGCGAGGAAAAAACCACAAAAACGACACTACTAAGCTAATCAAAGGCCACCAGGTGACAGACGACACCGGGACACATACGGCGATATCAAACGAGTGACACATGCCCCGGTACGTACCGGCCACACGGATGAGGCCTACCAGCATGGCGGGAGCGGGAGGGACGGCCGCCCTCCCTCCACCAAGACAGGCCAGAAAAGTGCCCCAGAACACCCGTTCCCCCCCCTATGGACCGGTGGGGGTCATCCCGGTCCACCCCTACGCAACTCTCTGGCAGAGCGGGAGGAGAGAGACAGAGACAAGGAGGCACGGGACTCCCGCCTTTGCAGCCCGCAAGATGGCGGATGTCCCTCACACTGCAGGCCCAGGAGATGCGGAGCTCGACACGGAACTCAGACTGAATGCAATTTTCGCCGCGTTTTGGAAGAAGTTAGAGGCGCGCATGAGACCCCAAGCTCCTGAAGTCATCCTACAACAGGGCTCTCACGGAGCTGATAAGCGGGGAGTGCGGACCCCCGACCCCAGATACATGCCCGCAAACAAATGTCGCCTGCAAAGAACGGCCAGGAGGCCCAACACTCGGAGCCTCGCAAAAAGCAGCAGTGGACCGGGGCTAATACCTGAAACCGCACAGGTACTCAGGAAGCACCGACCCAAACAACCAGCCTTAGCAGCAAACAATCGGCATGAAATCGGACAAGGCAAACCTCGCCCGGAACGAGCGGTGGGTCAGCAGGGCAGAAGTCTCTACAAGATGACCGCGCTAAAGAGACAGTCCCAGAGCCGCAGCGAAGCACCCAACGCAATGGGGCTCACCAGGGGAAGGATCTGGCAAGGAGACATAGACGACGACCCGCACAAGATCCATCACGCCAGCACCACCCTCCGAGCATCAGGCGTGGGATGAACAACCCGGACTGGACTCTAAAAACCGTGAGCTCCATATTGCTCAGTATATGGCTTCATATGTCATACCGCTTAACATACCTCGGACTAGATTCATCATTGCTATCTGGACTGTCCATTCAAAGCAGAACCTAGTTAACGCAGATCCTGTGTAAATGAGCAGACTCCAGCTATTAATATGTTTTCTTTTCTGTGCCATACCTGCCTCGCTCTCCTCTCACTCTCTTATAATAAGCAACAACTACATGTCATGCTTAATACGCTTGCACTATATCTTTTTTCATACATTCTTGCCTACTGAAACACCTTAATTGTAAAATTGAAGCATCTACATAGCATGCCATAGTATTGTTTTCTGTTGTGTTTCTTCCTCGCCACAAGCGTATATGTTTTACTTAGCATGCACTTCCTACTCATGCTATACTTACCTTAACACTTAATCCAGAAATGCGACGTATAGCCTGTAACCTAAGCATATTATTTATTTTGTTTTACTTTAATCTAACGATTTCACTGTCTAACCAAGCTTGTTACCATTACATAACATGGGTAATCTCTTAAGCCACTGTCTAATCTTAGTACTTCGTTCAACACGCTGTTGTGGCGTCAGTCAATGGATGTTAGACCTCTTAATTATCGTTACCTTTCCTATTTAAAAAATGTATGCATACCCTATATGCCACAATACTGTTATAAAATTGTTTTGGAAATCGAGCCTGCTGACGCTGTTGTGGCGATACAGGCACTGTTGTACCTATCTGCATACCAAAAATAAAGAATTATATAAAAAAAAAAAAATGATTGTTTTTCACGGGTTTGTTGTAGCTATGTACTAGTTTATTTCTTAGTGTGGGTGCACCCCTAAACACCACCCTAGGTTTTTTAGGTAGGACTTTTTTTTTCAGGAAACCTGCCCGGGTGCTGTAGTTGAAAACTAGGGGGCAAAAATCTCCCATAGTATTATTTTGTTTTACCTCTTTGGCTAAAAGTGTTCAGCGTTCTATAGTTTGTATTTTCTGAACAGCTGTTTTTAAACAACTCTCGTCATAATTTTTTTCCACAAATTGTTGTTTAACTTTTTGTAGCTGTGAATTGCAAACATCCGGGTCTGTGCAGTTCTTCTTCACTCTCAAAAATTGGCTAAAGGTAACTCCCGATAGCCAAGAGGGATAGTGGCAACTAGAAGTCCAGATGTCGCTATTCACATCTACATCTTTTGAAAAAAAGTTTTGGAGACCCCTTGTTGGTCTACGTATAATACTAGATCTAGAAAATCTATTTCTGTGGGGCTAAATTTGTACGTAAAAGTCAAATTATACTCATTATCATTAATATAGGCAAGAAATTTTGCTCTGATTCTTTTCCTTTCCAAACAAAAAAAAACAAGTCGTCAATGTACCGTCTATAGAAGACCAGGTTCGCCCCCCACTGATGGCCCTGCCAAATAAACAAGTTCTCCCAATGAGCCATGAATATATTAGCATAATTGGGAGCGAACCTGGTCCCCACATCTGTTTACATATATTTTTTGTGTGCATTTATATATTTTAGAATGAGATGGGTATTGATTATTATTATATTTTTTATTATTTTTAATATCATTTTAGAATAAACAGACGCCTCAGGGGAATATATATATATATATATATATATATATATATATATATATATAGTATATCTATGTAATTATACATGTTCTACAGCAAGTATTGGTTTGTTTTAACATGTATAAATAAGTGTTTTATTGTGTATAAATTGTTCTAGTATGCATAAATTGTTTTTATGTATTGCTGTATTCAGGAGGATGTATAATCCACAATCATTATGAGGACCTTTTTCCTGTTCTAAGATTTGTTGTGAATAAAAATGCATGTATCTTTAAAAATTTAAATGTGCTTTTCCCGGCAAAGGTATTTAACTGCCGATTAGCACACGTAACACCTATCTTGAAAAAGCCCACCAAAAGGGGTGAAACGCGTTGATTAGGTGATCCATCATCATGCATTTTATCTTGTTTTGCTGCTAACACTCTGCATGACAAGTTTTTATGCCAAGCGGAGGCAGAATTACAAAGAGGAGAACTTTCACTGAACACACAGCCTGCCTCAGTGCAGGAGGCGAACGGATGGCATCCTTGAAGCAGAGGAGAGATAAGACTGCAGCCAGATAAGCTTTTATTGTGGTCCTTCGAGATAAGCACCACATTTTTCTTCTGTAAGGGTTCCTATGTTGGGGAGGGGGATTCCATTGTTGTTTTAAGACATTAAATACAGTATTGCACTATATATGTTTTCTGTCTTTTTTAAGGGATTTAAAGTCAAAGATTGTGTTCCCAAACAACACTGTGGACCTCCTGTCACTTTGGACCCTGCTATATATTTTATACTGGACTGAGATACAATTTTGATTTTTTGTTACAATCTGATTGTTACTATCAGTTATATTGATACTCTTAACACTGTATGCTATTGAGGTTTAATAAATGTTGAAAATATTTGAGTAGACAGGTTGCAATTTAGTATGTTTATTGATGACACCCAAGTGGCTGGCCTGGTTTGTGACATGTTTTGATTTGAAGTGTGAAAATAACATACTTAGATGAGGTTCGTGTCTATGGCCATCCAGTCATAGAACAGACATAATTATGACCGACATAATTTTAAAGTAAACTTAACTAGGCCTGTGAGGAGTCAAGAAAGGGCTTAAAACAATTAAGTAGGTGACATACAGTGAAAAGAGAGATTAACAGGCAGTACCTAACCACATGTATTGGCCCAAGTTTGGGCATGACATAAATTACTAAACAAACTAGGCCCAATGAATGCTTGAAAACCCAAAGGGCAGGCATGAAAATGTAGGGTGACTAACTGAATTGCAGATTTTAAAATGGATATTGCCGGACGAATACAGTAAGCAAAATGTACGAACCTAACTGAAGTATCACTGTGATGCTATGTATGATTGAAAAAGACCAAATTTGCGTTCTTAGTGAAATTCGCCATTTCCGAATGAGGGAAATATATGAACTGAACTGTGAATACCACTGTAGTTAGTGAAAGGCTGAATGTGGGACGTAAACATGTTAAATGTCAGTGATAGCATGGCCCAACATGGGCCAAACAAAACTTACGGGTGAACAGCAACAGGAAACATGGCAGCTGGGCCTTACTTGGCAGTACCTCATGAGCATCGAGGGAAGCGGCTGTTTTTATTTTTTTTTTACTAGAGTGTTACTAGTGTTAATGAATACACACATAGGCAGAACAAGACCAAGACCAGCTTGTTTGGAGTTTAGGTAGTTTGTGTTGATGACCTTTGAACCGGAAGTAGATGGTTCTGTACTGAACCAGGCAGTATCGACCAAGAGGAAGTGGAGGCCTGTGTATTTATAGGCTGGGTAAGTCTTCCCACAACTACAGGCACAGTCTTCTTATATATACACACACACACACACACACCATACATCAGAAACCGTGCTTACACAAAAATAAGTGAATATATGCTGATATACAAAAACCTGTATGGTTCAATTTTATCAAACCAACAACAAAATAAGTAATAGCATTACTTTATTCCTTTTTCCACTCTAATCGTTTGGCAACAGTGGCATCATTTGGCTTCCTGGACTTTTCTTGTACTGTGTTTTTCTTTGGCCTGGTGAAAAAAAAAAAAGGGAATCATATTACTCTATGCAAGATTCAAAGGTTTTTTTTTTTTTGTTTTTTTTTTTTAAGTTTTAGGTATATGTTCTTACGATTTTTTTTTGCACAAAAAATGTAAATCATGTTTAACAATATTTGCATTAAATCATGAATGGAATAAGTTGCACAAAGTCACAATAAACCTAGCATGAGGTACAGAGACTCTACCCCGTCTCTTCGGAAAAGGCAAACATTCTACATTCCCCTTTGTGAGTGGCAATCCACAGTGGGCTCGGGCATTGTGTGGCTATGGCTGAGAGGGATTTTTTTTTTACTGAGCATGGTAAATAAACTGGATTAGACTGCCACCACTACCTCAAACGTTTAACTGGGACATTGCTGGATAAAAGAGGAGCTTAATACCTTTATTTACTTTACAATGAAGCCCAATTATGTGACGAAGAGGAGAACTCACTTCTTTAAAGGACCACTATAGTGCCAGGAAAACATTCGTTTTCCTGGCTCTATAGGGTCCTTGGGTCCCCCTCCCGTCGGGCTCTAGGGTGAGGAAGGGGTTAAATTCCTACCTATTTCCAGCGCCGGGCTCCCTTTGCGCTGGGGAATCTCCTCCTTCTTCTGCCGTCATCGGCTGAATGTGCATGCATGGCAAGAGCCGCGCGCGCATTCAGCCAGTC